>PVKH010018749.1:0-15041 GCA_004027955.1 Chaetophractus vellerosus | reverse complement strand
AAAAAAAAGAAAAACTCAAAGGCAATTTCTTATGAAACAAAACCCCAAACATATTTACCAATCAATCCCTATTGACTAAAAAACACACATTTAAACACAAACCCCATTAAATTGTACAGAGCTTCTATTTGGGTTGATCATAAAGTTTTGATAATGAATGGTAGTGTTGGTAGCACAGCATTGTGAAAGCAATTAATTGCATTGAATTATATATGTGAATGTGGTTAAAGGGGAAATTTTAGGTTGTATATCACTAGAAAAAAATTTTGAAAAAACACCTTAGGGCTATACAACACAGTGAACTCTATTGTAAATGATAGACGATAATACTATTTATAATAGTAGAGTTATGAAAGTGTTCTTTCTTGAGTTGTAACAAATGTACCATACTAATGCAAGGTGTTAATAGGTTGGTATATGGGAACTCTGTATTTTATGCATGATTTTTTCTGTAAACTAACTTCTGTAATTTTTTTTAAAGTCTCTTCTACTTCTGTTTGATGAATATTTTCAAAACTACCACTTATTGTGTGCTTTAAGGACATCTCATGTATTTCTAACTACTCAATTAGGAATTGTGGGATATTAAATATTAACTGTTTTGTTTTCTTTTTTCCTTACATTTCCTAATACTACATTCCTTCCTTCCACAGTCAGTCTGTATTGCCTCAGGAAGATATAACAGAATGCAGAAGTTAAATCCCTAAACTACCCACCTTCAATTTTAGTGAAAATATTTCCAGGCTGGGGAAGGGAGGAGTCATAGGGAAGCAAAATAAGGTAAGTTATCACTGAGGTCAGGCCACCAAGGCCAGGCCCAGGATATGGGCAACACAGAAACCCCATCTAGGTTTGAGGACTCAGAGCAGAAGAAACCTGTGCCTCTTTCCTGAGGAGAACCCAGGACAATGACTAGAGCTTAGAATAATGACCGCCCCCTCCAAGTTCTCCCAAGAAGAGTAGAGTACAATTCTGAGGGTAGAAAGAAGAGCCAACAGGGACCTACCTCACAGAATGTTATTGAGTTCCCAAGTGGCCAGTTTTCCTTGACATCCAAAGACAGCTACCAAGGGATTTACTCTCTAGCGACATGGGAACGAGCGAGAGCACGCCACAGAGAGTGGCCAGGTGTGTCATTGTGGCCTTGTGGAGCATCAGAGAGTTTAGAACCTTGTTGAAATAAAAATCAAGTGGCAGAGAAAGAAGACCTGGAACCTAAGTTTTCATACTGGTCCAGACACCCTCATACTATAAGACAGTAAAGTGCTAAATCTGTTCCTTTGTTTGTCTTTATCCTGTCTTGTTCAAAAACAACAAAGGATTTGAGGCTTAAATAACAAGTTAAGAGGCAATAAATTGAAGAGTCACTATTACTCTCAGGAAAAAATGTTCCCTTCCTGCCAAAAGCCTGGTAGGAATACGTGACTTAAGAATATGGGATTACTTTTCATTGAAGTAAAAAGTTACATAGTTTGTTGTCATTGTTGCCATTGTTTTGCTTTTCATGCAAGTGGCATTCTATCTGCAGAATATTTAAACTTGGGGGTTTTCTTAAAATTTAGTGAGTACAGTAAGAATTACGTCATTCCTTAATTAGTATTTCAGTAACAGTTAATTCCAACAATTACAGATAATTTTCTATTAGTGTATAAAATCCCTTTGCGATTTGCAATATCGAGCCCAACAAAATAATTATAACAATAAACTTTAGTTTCCAATTAAATAAAAATGATCAGAGAGAGAGTGTTGCCATTTTTCCCTTTTGGGAATGGAAATGGTGTCGATTTGTTGAATTATTACTACTTAAGACCATCTATTGTCACTTATCCTCATGTCTAGATACAACGTTCTCCTCATGAAACACAAAAAGGACAGTCCATAGGTGTGGCCTTCTTAAAGGCCTCTTGGTATTTTCACAATTAGGTATGTGCTCAGAACCACTTTGACCTGATTATGTTATTTGAGAATATTTTAGTGAGATCTCAAGACGGCAACCCTTCCAGAGAACACTGGCAAAAGATAACATACATCAATCTTAAAGAAATACACATAAACGTCACTTCTTTTAATCAATTGTGACCTGAAAACTACGTTCATTAAAAGCCAAAGGGCTTTCGCGATATTTCAATAATGTTCCAGAAATCAATCTTACGTGAAACTGAAGGAAAACCTCGAATGTCATTGAACAATAAAGTTCAGTTCTGTCAGTGGCCTACCTCTGAGCAGAAGCCTTAGGATGTTTCTCTTCCAGTTTCCTCACCAGTGCCACTGTCAGCTGCCCCATCTCCCCCAGAGAAACTTCTGGCATTAAATGAATGTCTGAAGGTTCTGGCAGCTGCTTCAGACCAGGGTTGCTGGCATTATTTTGCAGAACCTAATAAGTGAAATATAGAAATAATCTAGTTAAATTCATTGAGTGGAAATATCTAAACTATGTATGCCAGAAATATAACATTTCACTTTTCAGGGCTCCTTCAGTCTTCTTCATACAGAACATTTGTATGTGGCCATAACAAAAGAAGACGGTCCTAAGGAAAAGCTAGTGTATCCCTATCTACTTAATAAAATGATGTTTATATAAATATATGTGTGCATACATTTTTATATGTATAATTTTAAACAATTGATAACATCAAGAGGTGAGTTCATGCTTGCCTCCTGAAAACAACTTGAACATTTTTTCCTCTTTTCGAAATACATTTTAAAGATCTATTTCTGTCTTGCCTCCGACACACTACACTGACCTCTTCTGCTGAGCTGCTGCTGCGTTCCTGATGAGCTCTGGTCCAGGTGCCATGGTGAATGTGATACTCTGTCTGGGTCACATCCACTTGTGAATTTAGCTCCTCTAGGTATGTCAGAACAAACTGAGGATATGCCTGTAGGAAAGGGGAAAAAAAGGTAGAGCTAGCCTTGTAAGCAATAGCCAAAAATCTACAAAACTGAATAAAGGGAAGATAATTCAACTCATAGTAAAGAGATTGGGCTGATAAACTTTGCGTTTTACTATCAATTTCAAATCAAAATCAAGACAAATTACTTTAGGGGCCGGCCATATAGCCCAGTGGATAGGGCGCTGGTGTACCACATGGGAGGCCCCGGGTTCGATTCCCGGGGACCTCTCCTAGCGGGCAGACCGCCTTGAGAAGGGCAAGCCGCCGTGGGCGAGCAGAGCCACCATGGGCAGGGCAAAAAGCTGCCACAGACAGGGCAAAGCCGCCTTGGGCAGGGCAGGGCAGGTCGCCTGCAAACTGAAGCAGAGCCGGCCATGAATGGAAGCAGAAGCCACCCACAGGCGGGGCAAAAGCCGCCTGCATGGTGACCGGTCTCAGCGCGTCGCCGCAACGGCGGGTGGGGGGGAGACAAAGCGGACAGAGAGGAACACGAGGAACACAAGAATGGACACAAAGAATGGACACACAGCAAAGGGCAAGCAGAAAAGGGGGAGGGGAATGTAATAAATTTTTTTTTTAAATCACCCTTAAAAAAAAAAAAAGACAAATTAATATTAAAATTCCTAATTAGTCATTTACTCTGATCAAGTTTAGCTATATTACTAATCCTTACCCTTAGATAGGTATAGATTAAAATATTGAAGCCATCTTCTATATTAATAGTAATCGTTAACATTCATTGAGTTATTTATACATACTAGATACTATTCTAGCACATACATAATGTGCAGTTGCTGCATTGTTTGGGAGTGTTCAATCCTGCTATAGAAGACAAATGGGATGGATGAAACTCAATACATGCATTAAGCATAGATAAGCCAGCTACTGACTTATGAGACATATCAGATAGAAATTAAGTAGAGCATTTGTCTATGAACATAGATAGAAAGGGTAGAAAGGCATAATAAACTTTTTTTTAAAATTATATACCCCCCCCCCTTTCTGCTTGTTCTTGCTGTGTTGATTTTTGCTTTCTTCTGTGTCTGTTTGTCCACCCCCCATTGCGGCGACCCGGAGAGTCAGCTCATCACGCGGCGGCCTTGCCTGCTCGCGCGGCTTGTCCTCCCCGTGGGTGGCTTGCCCTGCCCGTGGCAGCTTTGCCCTGCCATGGCGGCTTGCCTTCTCAAGGCGGTCTGCCCGCTCAAGGAGGCCCCGGCAACCAAACCCAGGACCTCCCACGTGGTAAACTGGCGCCCTACCAATTGAGCTACAGCCGGCCCCATAAACTTTTAATATTCATGATTAACTAAATAACAAGGCAACGCATACGTATAATATGCTAAATATAAATGAAGCATAGGAGGCCCACAATAATCATATCTTACACTGGTCACCCACTGACATTCATTCTGGATCCATGTATCCTCAGTTAGATAATATCCATAGCTTTTCATCAGGCTAACTGGAGAGTACAGCTATCAGTCAAGTGCACTTGCCCTCCAGCTCGCTCATGGAAAAAAACTGTGTCATTCCCCCAGGCACCTTATGTTTGTTGGGTCCTGTTCTCAAATTCTGGTCCTTGTAACATCAGCAGCAGGAAAGGTTGATGCAGCACAGAGGAAGAGAGACGGTATGTAAATATCGTGGAACAAAATTCTAGTCATGTGGCCCTTTAACCCGCCTGTGCTTTAATCCTAAATGTATTAACCTAGCCCTTCTCTCTCCCCACACATTTTGCTTTGTGTTTTAAATTAATTTAATAAATTGTGATTTATTTCAGCATTTTAATTTGGTCTGTGTACCTTTCTGTCTTATGACTTCCAGGCTTGCTCACCTAGTAGTGTACTTGGAGGCCACCATTGTATCAGGCATTTCTCACATGACCATGTATTTTCTTCTTAATCCTGGTAACAATCTTTTGAAATAGGTACTATTACTGTGCCCATTTTACAGATGAGGAAACAGACACAGACCACATATTGCATGATCCCATTTATATGCCCAGAATAGGCAAATCTTTAGAGACAAAAAGTAGATTAGTGATTGCTTAGGGATGGGGAAATGGGGGTGGGGGAGGGCTGCATGTTGAAATAGGGGGAATGGGGAGTGACAGCTAATGAGTTTGGGATTTCTTTTAGGGAAGACAAAAATGTTCTAAAATTAGATCATGGTGATGGATGAACAACCCTTTGAATAATTTACCAAAAAAATTGAATTGTAGACTAAAGGGGTGAATTGTATGGTATGTGAATTATATGTCACTAAAGCTGTTTTTTAAAAATTTGAGATTCAAACACAGAGTATAGTTTTTGAGCCAGTTGAGGAAAAAAAGGTGGAGGGGGACCCAAAAAAAAATCAAGAAGGAAAGTTAAAAGATGTCAATTAAAACTTTGGCAAACTGAAATTTTTGTTGAATTAATCAATGAACAATTATAAAAAATCTAAACATATTTTCTCTTTAACTTAACAAATATACATAAACAAGGATGTTCATTGCAGTATTGTTCATAGTTGCCTAAATGCACATCACCAGGGTACTGGTTAAATAAATTATGTTAGATCCCAAAGATGAAATACTGATCATGATTTTAAAAGATAGCACTGGATGTGGATATCAACATGGAAAGATGGCCACAATATATTACTAAGTGGGAAAGGCAGGTCTCAAAACAATATATATCTAACTATCCAATGGCTATTTCTTTATCTATCTATCCAGTGCTCAGGAATGATAAACCATCAAAGAAAACCTTTGAGGAATAGGTTTGAGAACTGATTTGATTTATTATTTTATTCAGTTCTAAATTATTGGAGGTTTTTTTAAATAACTAGAACATGGTACTTTTTATTTAAATGGGGACTATAATATAATGTACATATGTGTATAATAATTTCTGGAAATATACACAAAATCCTCCTGTTAATGAATAACTGGAATGGGCTTGAAATTTGGGAAGAGGGAGAATTTTACTTCTCATTTAACATTATTTTCTAATATTAATTTTTACTGTGTGAATGTATTACTCTTGCAAAATATATATACTTTTTTAAAAGACCCAGTTAAAAGTCATGCCTTTACTTTGCACACACTAATCAGAAAATCTTGGAGATTTCTGAACCACTAAGCTAAGACAAAATATTAGGGAAAAGAAATTTAATCTTACAAAAAATAAGATTTCCATTTTGCCTTGATGTATATGTCATATCTATTGCACAATATAATTTTTTCAAATGTCAGTCCTTATTGTCTTAAATATGCCCCCAGACAATTCAACAGAAGCGAATGTGATGTGTAATGGAGAAATACATTATTTTATATTGGTTTTGCAGTAAAACATCAAAGCCAAAATTCAGTAACAAAAAACCATTTGGTTTTCAATATGAGAGGAAATATGAGTAGCGGGATATTATATCAAATATGGTCCAAATTATCAGAGCATTGAAATAAGTAATTTATGAAAAGCAAAATAAACAGTTGACACATTCTGAGAAAATAACGTGCCAAGGGCATGGCTCCAATTCTGGCAATCATAAATCCCTCATATTCTTATGGTAGTTTTATGTTCCACATCCTCTAACAGACACAAAGGTATTTTATATAAGTCTATTCTAAGATCCATTTCCTGGAAAGGAGTTGTACTTGGAACATGGGATACTTCAAAATATCTTCAATGATATGGAAGAGGAAGTACCCCAAAGGTAGGGCCACTGTATGGCGGAAGATTCTGCTAGTCATCGCAATTGCAAAGACAATAATTTAAAATAAAGGTCCTGGGCTTTGCTTCCAGGATTGACAGTCTAGCAAAGAAGGCAGGCATACACAAATAACACAAAGTGACAAGAACTGATGGAGACATTTAAAAATTGTCCCGGCATTCTCCCTTTGGAATAATTCTAAACCATGCATACTTCTTTTTATCTTGTCTCTCCCAGGTCCTCAGGAAATGGCTATTCTAGCACTGATACCAAAGTTCTTCTGTGTTCTTTATTCCAAGACCAAGTGATACTGATTTCCATTCAGGCACCCATGTGTTCAATCATCAGGGCCACCAATAAAATAACTCTTCCTTCTAAAATCAGGAATTCTAAACTTCTCTTCTGGCAGCGGTGGTGGTGGCCCTAATCTTCCAACTTTTCTTCCGGCCTAGTGTACCCGCTCATTGCCCTAAATTCATCTCTAACCTCTTAACCCCTCATTATTTCCCAGTCCATCTGCCTTCTGAGCTTCATTGTCATTCTTTTTGTTCTAATCTATTTGTACAACGCCAGGAGATACATTTTCATAAAATACATATTTGATCGTATCATTCCCACTTCAAAAATTTTAAATAGTACCTCAGTACATACTAATTAACATCCTATATGTCTTTCCTGGTTTCAAATTCCAGCTATGCTATTTACTAGCTTTGGGGTTTGAGTAAGTTCCACTTCCTTGAGGGAGAAGTTTTTCTATTGGAGACTGAACGAGATCATGCTCGGAATTTCACACTTATCAAATTCCCCCTTAGGAGATATTGTCAACTCTCTGGCTGCTGAAAAGACTCTCATCCATTTATGAGACTTTTTTCTCCTATGGTGCTGAGGAATCATCTTCATCACTCCTAAGAGGTTCCCTGCACGTACATTTGAAAGGCCAAATATTTTGTTCTAATTTGGGGCTCCACAAGACTGTTTTTGTCCTCAAGGGAAGTACAGCAGGAAGGTCAGCAGAATCTCCCCTGGCATGTTTTAAACTTTGGAGATTCTGTCTCCTCTTGGTCTGTATAATGACCAAGCATATTTTTAAAGGGTGTTTCTCTTTTTTCCCTGATTACAAATGCTTATTGTAGAAAACTTAGGAAATAGAGAAAAGCTCAAAGAAAATTATCCATCTTCTCATAATCCATTTGGTATATAAACTTTGTTTTGTTTCATCTTTTTTCTTTGAGAAAATATCAATAAAATGGTTTTCTTACCTGATTTTCTCCATTAATGGCATTAACATTTTCCTCTGTCATCATAAATTCTTCTACATTATTTGTAAAGCCAACATATAGCATCCATAATAGGCATACCATAATATTTTTATACACTCACTATTATGAAACCCATTTTCAGTTTTCACTACTATAAACAATGCCACACTGAAAATCTTTGAATGCCATTGTTTAATTCCTTGAGATAAGTTACTGTATGTGGAATTTCTGGATCAAAAAGAATATGTATTTTTAAAGATTTTGATAAATGTTGCCAAACTGACCATCAGAAATATTGTACCAGCCTCCAACATGGTGCCCAATGTTCCCTGCCTCCGGGTATTCATACTCTTTAGCAATACCTTCCCACACTATACCAGGGTTGGTCTATGTGACCAAGAAAATATGGCAGAAGTTGTTGTATGTGACTTCTGAGATTAGTCTACAAAAGACACTGCAGCTTCCATTTTGCCCTCTTGTTCTCTCCTTCTCTCTTGGCTCACTAGCTGTGAGGAAAACCATGTTGTGAGCAGCTCTATCGAGAGGGCATAAGGGCATGTAGCAAGAACTGTAGCCTCTGGACAAAAACAACAAAATTGTGCTTAGAAGCTTCTGATGACTGCAGCTCCAGCTGACACCGTCATTGCAGCTTCGTGAGAGACTGAGTTAGAATTACCACCTAAGCCACATCCAGATTCCTAGCCCACAGAAATTGTGTGATAATAAATGCCTATTGTTTTAATTACTATGGTTTAGAGTAATCTGTTACATAACAGTAGATAACTAATACAAACATCTTCATCAACATTGTGTATTCCTAGTTTTACATTTTTACATAATAGGGAGAAAATATGGTCTCATAGTTTTACATTTACTAAATTCCTAATGACTCTGGACTTTTTAATTTGGTTTGGCTCTATGAATTTTTCTCCTTTTGTGTATTTCTTTTTCATATCACTTGTCCATATTTCATTGAAGTGTTTACCCTTTTTAGTTGATATATAAGCCTTATTACATATTAAGAGTATTAACCCACTCTCTGATATGTTGCAAATATTTTCCATATTTTTCATTTATTTTAGCTTATGCTATTTTAGACTTAGGAATTTTAAAAAATTTTGTATCCTCAAAGCCATTAGTCTTTTCCTTTATGGATTCTGTCTTCGCATGTTTACAAAGGTCTCTACTCATGATTACTCTGGGTTAGGTTAATTTAATCCATGCTTTCTTCTAGATATTTTATGGTTGCATGTTTAATTTTAATTCTTAAAATTTAGCTGAATATGGTAAATTGTGTAGAGGAAGTGATCTAGTTTTATTTATTCTTTAGCAAATGAATAGAAGAGTGCTTAACTTTTTAAAAACAAAAGCAAAAAACAAAGAAAGAAAGAAACCCTATAGATTAGCTATAGGTAAGATCCATGCCAAAGACTGAACATGCTGGTATTAATATCTCCATTTTGCAGACGAAGCACATGAAGTTTGGAAAGGTTAAATGACTTGTGTAAGGCCACACAGCTAATAATGTTGGAGTCAAGATTATTTATTACTATCCTAGAGCTGTGATTCTGTCTTTTTTTTTTAATAAATGGCATGAATGCCATTTGTGATCCATCTGCAAATAATTATCAAATTACCCTCCATTTTATCCTTAAATGGATGGAAATAGCTTGGAATATGACTAAATTTAGATCTAATCAAAATTTTTAAACCTCTAAAAGAATGCAATGCCTCATTAACACATACTTCTGCTTTGTGATTCTAGAAAAACTATAATAAAAAATCAATAATTGTTTGGGAATAGAACTTTAAAAGTTTTATTAATTGAAAGCCTCTTAAAAATAATTTGTGTTTTAAACATGAAAGTATGCATCATTTACTATATAGCATTAATATTATTGGGAATAAATAGAAAATTATGAATTGGGCATTAGGGGAGAAAAGAAGAAGTGAACAGGATAGAGGAGTAGAAGTGGATGCTTGGATACCTCAATTTTGGGAGAGAAAAAAAACTGTGTGGCAAATACACTTAAACATTGGTTTTGCTTTTCTATGTATGTTGATGGGGAGAATCGTATAAAATAGAATTGTGTTTCCTGGTAAAAGTAGTCTGCTTTGTTCAGGTATACTTCAGAATGAAGCCATGGATAAGACATAGGCTGCAGATTTAAAAATTATACTTTTCATTTTTACCAAGATGCACAAGCTGCACTTTCTGTGACTCCCTCTCCACCATCCTAGAGTCCCATCTGACTTAGAAGTTGGGTGGAGATCAGGAATGGGCTGAAGCATGAAAGACGAGGGTTGAATCATGTCCTCCATAAAAGGTATGTTCATGTCCCATCCCCTGGTCCATGGGTATGGATCCATTGTAAATAGGATCTCTTGAAGATGTTACTTCAGTTAAGGTATGGCCTAAATGAATCAGGTTGGGTTTTAATATGGAATACTGGAGTCCTTTATAAGTCGAATGAAATTCAGAGAGAGAGTGAGAAGAGCCACAGAGGGTATCCAGAACCTGGAAGAGAATGGAGAAAATGCTGCTATGTGCATGGTCATGTGACAGAAAAGCCAAGGAACCCCAAAGACCGCTGACCAGCCAAAAGATATCAATCCTAGAAGGGAGCTAGCCTTCTAGCCACAACAGTAAGCCAACTTGTTATATGATATTTGTTTTAACAGCTGGGAAATTAAAACAATGGATATGGGGGAAAGTTGGAGCAAGACTCAGAGTGAAGCTAGATAAATGCAATTTTTAAAAATGTTTTGACAGTTGATGGATGTGTCAAATTTCATGCTTCTTCAGGAGTACATACAGTCTCAGTTGAGTTAGTGAATGGGGTTTAGATTTCAGCCATTGTGTCCACAAATAACCACTCATGGGATTACTATTGTGCTAAATTTTAAATTTATTAAACTCTATAAACTTCTAAATTGGTGCAGGTTGACATAGAATAATAGTTTGACTATGGAATTCTAGAATAGTAAAGAAATAGTTAACATGGCTATCAGTCAGGGTCCAATAAGGAGACAGAAATCACACAGTTCTTTGATCAGGAAAAGTTTAATATAAACAATAATTAACAGGAAATTGGAGTAACAGGGAACTGGCAAGTAAGAGTTAAAGAGAACTCTAAAGAATATAAGAGTAAGTATAGGGATCAGCCATTATCCCTAGGCCTGAGATAGAATACCCAAGGCAGAGGGATGTCCTGAGGTAGAGATAATAATGTCACTGGAAAGGAAACAGCTGTGACTCATAAGATATCAAAGGTGTTCCTGAGGTCCCATACCAGAAGTACTTACTGGAAATCCATCTTTGGATGCCAGGTGAAACCATCCACTGAGAGGTGCTTAGCTGGTGACACTCTACTGCAAAGCCACCCACAAATGTTGTGGTGAAAGAAGCACAGGGAGGTGCCCCATTAGTGGCACTCCATTAAAAAGCCATCCAGAGTAATATGCTAGAGAAAATCATTCACAAAGGGGTGCTCCACTGCTGGCACTCTATGGAAAAGTTTCCCAAGGCCGGTGACAGGCCAAGATGCCCATAGGAAGGTGCCATGTGCTTCTGGCCACTGGCCACTTCAAAAAAAACTGCACTCACTACACAAACCTGGTGAGAAGATACACCAGAATCAAGAAAGACAAACTCTTTCCTCCCACCCTTGTTCCCTCTACTGATTAAGCTTAAAGCTGTGACAGTTTGCAAGAGAGAAGTATTTATGGAGTTCAGTTCAATTATTAGAGAGCAGGTCATGAAGGGTGGATTTGTAACTGATAGGCAATAAACTGATAATGGTACCCTATGCATTTCCAGTCTCAAGCATGTACATAATTAGCATCTCTAGGACCATGATATGATGGTGGGATTCTGAAGGCAGACACTAACAGATACCATGTGATGAATCTAATTTTTGCCTTTCTTAGATATTGTTGATTGGTTAACAAAATTTAGGCTTGGAATCATAGAGCAGGAAAGAAATTTTGAAATCTCAAAGCTAACCTCTTTACTTTATTAAAGTAAACTTTTATTGAAATATACATACAGAAAAGTGCACAGATCATAAGTGTACAATTTGATACATTTTCACAAAATGAATACCTATGTTAACTAAGCACGTAGATAAAGAAATAGAACATCACACCATAGCAGAAGCAATCCTCAAACCTTTAAGTCACTAACTCTCTTCAGGTATTACCACTCTCCTGACTTCCAATAAAATAAATCTGTTGTTTTGCCTGGCATCAAACTTTAACTGGCAGGAACCACACAGTGTGTGTTCTTTTGCATTTCTTTTGTATACCATTGTGTTTGTGAGTTCATATGTTTTGCTTTCTTTGCTATGTGTAGTTGTAGTTAGTGCACTCACATTGTTTTACAGAAGAGTGGGAAAACTATGGCCCATGAGCCAAATCTGGCCAACCACCTACTTCTGTAAATAAAGATTTATTGAAACACAGCTACACTCATTAATTTGCATATTGCCTATGGCTGCTTTCATGCTACAATGGCAGAGTTAAGAAGCTCCAACAGAAATATTGTGGCCCACAAAGCTCAAAATATTTTCTATCTGGCCATTTACAGAAAAAGTTTGCCAATCCCTGCTATATTGGTTTTCTAGGGCTGCCATAGCAAAGCACCATAAACCGGGTCTTAAAACAACACAAAATCATTCTCTTACAGATATAGAGGCTAGAAGTCCAAATTAAGATGTCAGCAGGACCATACTTGATCCAAAGGCCCCAGGGAAGAATTCTTCCTTGCCACTTCCAACTTCAGGTGGTCCTAGGCAGTCCTTGGATTGTGACAGCATGACTCCAATCTCTACCTCTGTCTTCACATGGCTGCCTTCTCCCTGTATCTCTGTGTGTCCTTTCTTCTTCTTATAAAGAGAACATTTTCTGGGATCTAGGCCCATTCTAATCCACTATGACATCATATTAACTTCACTAATTACATCTGAAAAGACCCTATTTCCAAATAAGTTCACATTCTGAGTTTCCAGATGAACATGAATTTTGGGGGACACTATTCAACCCACTACATGTGCCACAGAATATTCCATTGAGTAAATATATAACTTATATATCCACTTCACTGCTGATAAGCATTGGAGTAATTCCCAAGCTGAGTCTACTACAATTAGAGCAACTATTAGCATTCTACTAAAAGTCCTTTCTTAGGATTGTGGGAAGATGATAATGGAAAACAGGCAGAGCTCAATGCTCTCATGAAAACAACAGAGAAAGAACCAAAAGCTCTCTGAGGGACCTGTTTTGGGGGTCAGCAGGCCAGGAAAATGCTACATAACTCGCAGGAGGGTGAGGGACAGAGAGACAAAGAAGCCAAAAAAAACAAATGTGAGTTATCAAGCCCCTGTAGCAGCCATAAAGTGATCCCCTCCCCCACCCCCAAGATATTAAGATGGGGTAAAACCCCCGGCTCACTGCAGCTGACTGAGAAGGGAACAGACACCTTCTTTCCTGTCAGCCATTTCAAGGGAAAAGGGAGGGGAATTTGGCCAGCAGAGCCCACTTTGAATCTCCGATCTGGAGATTCAATACAGAAATACAGGAAAGCCCACACTGAAACACCTCCCTGGTAAAGTGCACTGATTAGCGCCATCTGCTGGGTGATCTGAAAAGTGCATGGACAGAAACTCTTCATGCTCTCTGTAGCCAACCCCTGAGAGAAAATCTGTACCAAACTATGAGTCCCAGGACTGACTTTGAAATATTAAGCTGCGCAATTTTAAAGACTGAGAATAAGTTGAACCAAATATCAAAGAAGAGCTGTGAAAAAAGAGAAAACAATGGGCAAGAGAGTGAAATTAGCCAACAGAGTAAATTCACCAACATATTCCGATGAATAGGCATCAGCAAAAAATTACAAGCCATACTAGGAAACAGGAAGAGGTGGCCCATCCAAAAGAACAAACCAAATATGCTGAAGAGATTCAGGATTTAATACAATTAATCCGTGATAATTATATAACTCTTCTAAATCACTTCAAAGAATTTAAAGAAAATATGACTAGAGAAATAAATGTCTTAATGAAGACACTGGGTGAGCACTGAGAACAATTTGAAAGCCTGCAAAGAAAAGTAACAGACCTTATAGGAATGAAAGACATAATGGATGAGATTAAAAATACATTAGAGGTTCATAAGAGCAGATTTGAACTGCTTGAAGACAGAATTAGTGATTTTGAAGACAGATGATCTGAGCTGGAAAAGACAGAATAAAAAGAGAAGAGAATGGGCAAAATGGAAGAGTCTCAGGGAATTGAATGACAATGCAAAACATACAAACATTTGCCTTATTGGTGTCCAAGAAGGAGAAGAGAATGGAAAGGGAACAGAAAGAATATTTGAGGAAATAATGACTGAAAACTTCCAACACTTATGAAGTACAGAAATATGAATATCTAAGAAGTACAATGCACACTAAACAGAATAAATCTGAGTAGACTTACCCTGAGACACCTATTCAGAATGACAAATATCAGAGATAAAGAGAGGATTCTGAAAGCAGCAAGAGAAAAGCAAAGCATCACATACCAGGGAAACTTGATAAGCTTAAGTGCTGACCTCTCATCAAAAACCATGGAGGAGAGAAGAAAGTGGTATGATGTATTTAAGGTACTGAAAGAAAAAAACTGCCAGACAAGAATTCTGTATCCAGCAAAGCTGTCCTTCAAAAATGAGGGTGAGTTCAAAGTCTTTACGGACAAACAAAAACTGATAGAATATGTTACCAAAAGACTGGACATAGGATAAAGAAAGAAACAGAGAACGTGAATAATGTGATAATAACAGACATCTATAGAGCACTGCACCCCAAGACAGCAGGAAATACTTTCTCTTCAAGTGCTCATGATCCTTACCCAAGATAGACCATATGTTAGTTCACAAGACAAGTCTTAAAGAATTTCAAAAGATTTTTTTGAAATTATACAGGGGCCGGCTCGATAGCCCAGTGGATAGGGTGCCGGCATACCACATGGGAGGCCCTGGGTTCGATTCCCGGGGACCTCTCCTAGCGGGCAGACCGCCTTGAGAATGGCAAGCCGCCATGGGCGGGCCGGAGCCGCCGTGGACAGGGCAAGAAGCTGCCACGGACAGGGCAAGAGCCGCCACGGGCAGGGCAGGTCGCCCGCGGATGGAGTGCAGCCAGCCACCCGCGAAC
>PVKH010018748.1:0-15045 GCA_004027955.1 Chaetophractus vellerosus | reverse complement strand
GGGGAGCCTGTGTGGCTCAGTAGTCGAGTGCCGGCTATCTACAAATGAGGTCCTGGGTTCAATACCTGACCCTGGTACCTCAAAAAAAAGTAATAAAATTCATTTGATCATAATGTTTTATGCAATTCCATACCACTTCCTTATCTAGGTTTGCTTTCTACCATCCCATGTACAAGAATCATTTTTCATGGTGATTATGGGCACAAGTTTGATGGAAACAGACAAGTACTGGTTCTGAAATGTTCTAGATGTGTGACATTGGGGTCTGTTTCCTCAATTGTAAAATGGGGTTCATAATTTTACCTGCTTTAAAGAGATACCATAAAAATTAAAGAGATTATATTTCAAAAGTATTTGATAAGTACTCAATAAATGTTTCCATTTTCTTATGTTGTTACACTTGATACATCATCATATATCCTTAAAAAAATTGTCTCCCATAAATACCATAGCATAAGCCTAACTAAGCCTTTATAAACGTAGTTAACATAGTTGTTCATGATGGTCCTGTGGATGTTAGGTATTTTTGCAAAATAGTTATAATGAATTTGACAGAGTTAAAGGAACCCTTTTTCAAAGTGGATCTTAAAAAAAGAAGCAGAAAAATTACTAGTGGACAGACATTCTCTTGGGAATTAAAAAAAAAGATCATCTTTATGACTCTTTTTATGACTCTCATGAGTCATCCTGAATGGATTATGTCCAGGCCAACATTAATTTGCATGATTCTTCTGTTGAAAAGGGAACATAGCAGATGGACTATTATTCATATCCTTTATAAACAATACCTGATAAATGCCATTAGAATTACAAGGTCTTTGGTATACATAAGTTTATATAGTGTAATCTCAAATAACCACTGGAGTTTCTGAGTATGCAAAGTGTTACTGTGGCTTGGTCTCTATTCCTCATTAATATGGAAAAAAAAATGAATGACATATACAAATTATCCCACCTCTGACTTTGGATGAAAGGAAACTTGTTGTAGAAGCATTTTACTCCATTCTTACCATGCTCATTATTCCTCTTGTACTTAAGGGTGTTCCAAGACACCTTTCAGATAAGGGAATAAAGCTTCTTTGCAGACACATTCAGAAGGAGAGAATCCCACTCAAATTTCAGAGTACAAAAAAGATAGCACCAAACAGCATTGTGTTCATGCACATAGGTGGAAACAAAAATTGGAAGGATTTAAGCACTTTAAATGGAGAGTAATGACCATATCTTTCAGTTTGAAGGCTTAGCTATGAGAGGGTAGTGATAAAGTGCTAAGTAGGAAGAGTTGTGAAAGGTAAGTGTTAAGAAACTTAATTGGCAGCACACCTTTGAGTTATGAAGAGTTCGTTTTTCAGATAAGAGCCACATTGAAAAAAAATAAAACAATAAATCTAATTCTCTCTTTGGAACACAAAATTTCACTATCAATTTAGCTTATGGAAAAGTGAAGGTTTTTTTTTCCTCCCATGAATACTTAAATAAGCTTATATTATGTGCAACAACAATACACACACATTCTTCGCAAATCTTTGTCTCTAGTGAAATCAGGAGAGCGTTCCATATACACATTTTCATTAATAGTATCCTTATAGCTAGCAATTAATTCCAAGTTCCATTTTAGAAATATTGTAAATAAATTTAAATATAGAATCTTGTTCCTTATTTGACTATCTAAAATTTTCATTAGTAATTAAATTTTAAAGTCAAATGATTAACAACAGCACAAATTGCACATTATTATCCATTGGAAGTTATTAGCCCAGGGTTTATTATTTTGCATAATTTTTAGTAATACTAAAGATGCACTGGAGCAAAATAGAATGTAAGATCCATAGAGAGTATGTCCATCTTGATTCCCTTAGTTCTCCAAGGAGTTGGTTGGGAAAATATATTTTTTTAGTAAAAGAATGACATTTAAGTTAATGTTAACTCTTTTCTAATGGAGAAATGGTAAACATGATTTAGGGAACATTCTACAAATTATCTGTGATTAAGCCAAGAATAGAATCTAGATCTCTGGATTTGAAGTCCTGCAATCAGAGGACCCCATCTAATTTGTTTAAATCACTTGTGCTATACTGTAGGAGGGTGGGGGGGAGTTTGAGTTTCAATTCTACTTTTTTTTATTGAAGCAGCTGTTTCCCTGATGTTCTTCCCTAGTTTTTTCTACAATTTTTTTCAGGCCATTTTTGTCACTAATGTATATTCTGATCATAGAGTTTATAGATGAGGCAATGGGTTCACAACTGGTAAAGAAACAACCTTTAAATCTTGATTTTGATAAAATCAAATATTTAGTGAAGAAATAAAATGCATTAGATACATTAATTGCCTTGGTAGGAGTGATTTCGGCACCCTTTATCTTTGAAAGCATAGTGAGGGTACTCCAACCCCTAAATGGGGAGCAAAGTTCTAGTCATTCCCGCTTCTAAAGAGGAGCTGTTTAGTCAGTCAATCCATCATGATTAATCAATCTCTCACCACTGCTCTTTGACCTGGTAGCTTATGTACCAACAGCATCATGGTGAAGGTATTCTGAGAAGGCAGCTTTAAAAATAGGTTTGTGGGTTGAGAAGTGGGAGGAAAGTTCATACTGTTAATGCAACTCAGTCTGAGTCTGTGCTCCAAGGACATGAGGATGTTCTAAACCTGTGGTGGGAAAACCTGTGCATTTTCCACAACAGATGGGGAGTGGGAGGGAAAAATGGTTTCTTTCCTTGCGTGCTCCCTGTAACTAATATTGCTTGGGTAAGTGCAACAAACGCGTTTGAGGGTAGCGTGGCATCGTACTGCCCACATGAATAATTGAGGGTGAGGGTCAGTACCAACTCTGTTTTCTATGCTCCTATTTTAATTGAATGAGAGATTGTATCACCAGCAAATTAAGATTAAGCTTCAGGTGAGTTCTCTGAGTAAATTGATATGTTCAGTTTGAATATAGCATAAAAAGGATAGTTTCTTTCTCCAGAGCTCACCACACCCCTCAAAAGACAACAGTCTGTATCCTAAAACCAGAAAGTACGGGCAATGTGTTTTAAAGAAGTTGTTACTGCTATTCATATGACTTGCTCTTAGCAGTAATATTTGGGATGTGAGCTCCTTGCTGCCTAATTGACAGCACTCTATAATTAGAACTTCTCGTTATTAGAGCAGTAACTCAGAATTCAAATAAACAATTCAGGATTTTGACATTTGTGGAAAATAGCACTGAAAAATCATTACAAGAAAATGAATATTAAATACCTGTAAGTGAAATATGATCAACATAATCACTTACTGAAGAAAATGAATAATTGCTTTTGCAAAAGCATTTTACAAAGGGGTAAAAAAAAAAAAAACCCAGCCAGTTAAAATACAGATAAATCATTTTTTATCCCATTGTTGTGGCATCCAGCTTTGGAACCTGATCATTTCAGAAATTAAAGTCTCCCGAGAAGAATTTCTTGCCAAGAGAGGGTTAGCATGTTAAAGCAGACAGTGTTTTGGATTACTCTCCATATCTTACTATAAATAGGATACTTTTTAAAAATGCTGTTTTGAGCTATTCCAGTGAGCCTAGTGATCAGATGAGGCAGGCATCACCATAATGATGGACTGACACAAAAATGGGGGATAGGCTCATCATTTTAGATGGACACATCTTGATGAATTCAAACTCTAACCTGTAATCTTTAACTTAAGCTAGCCACTTAGCTGGTAAAGGTAATGATTTGTCATGCGGCTTATTCATTTACTGCTAATCAACAGGATTCACATCTTTTAAATCTCTAGCATTCAGAAACCTGTAAGAGGACTCATGCACGAGTTCTACTTTATGCTACTGATTTGCAAAACAATGAGACTGGTAATGATGTGAAAGATTTAACCTGCTCTCCTTGTGTCTCCTCTAGCTGAGCTGATTGTTTTTTGTACAGCGGAATCTTTGGAAGACTGTGGTTCCCACAGGATGCAGAGCAGCCAGGCACAGCGCCGGGCTGAGTATGACATCCAATGTCAGGGATCAGAAATCAGTTAATAGCTTTGCACTTAGAATTGACTAATATTTTTTTCTTGTTAAAAGCCAATTTTCTAACATATAAAATCATGTTCACATTCTTGATATATTACAGACTGGAAGATTCTTTGAAAATAGCACTAGTTTAAATGATTTCTTTCTAAAGCAAGATAACTTGCTAAATATTTTATGCATCAAATCATTTTATAATTTAGATTTAAGGAACCAAGACCCAAGAAACACAAAACAACTCTTGCCAGCATTTACATTGTAGATTTAGGTTTTGCTCTGTTATTTTTGAAATGTATTTTGTAACAAGATTTTGTGTTAGTCAAATAGGGGTGTACAAATTTTTTCTCCAATTGTTAAAAGGGTTAAAAAGGGTTAAATGTGTGCTGAATAACTGATTCAATTTTCTATTGAATCACGTTATTTTAATTATCTCAAGGAAGAGTTGATGTAGTGATTATTTCAGTGTTTTTTTTCCCTGCTTTATCTAAAGATATTTAAAATTCTCCATGATTAACACGTGGAAAATTGACATAAGTAGGTATGGTACTATAAGTTTTTAAATTTTAAATGATTTTATTTAGGTAAAGACTAAAGAAATAACTTTCTAAATCAAAAATCTCAGGAAAAGGATTTAAAATTGTCAGACAGTTTAGAAATTGTTTCTTTAATTGTCCCCCAACACACAAACACCATCAGAAACACACATTCTTTCTAAAAGATTTAGCCAGAAGTTGTTTCAGTCATTGTACATGTTGAAAAAGGAAGGAAAGAAGGGAGAGAAGGAGGAAGGAAGAAAGGAAGGAAGGAAGGAAGGAAGGAAAGAAGGAAGGAAGGAAGGAAGGAAAGAAGGAAGGAAGGAAGGGGACATTCTTTTCATTCTAGAATTAAAAGTAACATCTTCAACTCCTAGTCAGACATGAGCCTTTAAACATTACCTTTTAAAAAGCATGCCTAAAACATTTTGCTCATTAATGGTTTATCAGAACCCCAATATCACTAACAACAACAAAAATTACATCTGTCGCTTTACCCCTCCTTCCACTCCTCATTTCCTCTCCCTCCTCCTCCTACACAGCTTCTGTGCTTGTGTTTCAATTTCATAATCTGTCCATTTTGAACTAAGAACATTTCTTTGGCAGTTACTCCTTACCTACAGGGTGTATGATATAATGGCCTCTGTGACACTGAGTCAGATCCTGCTCAGATTCCTACAATTGCTAGTAAATACCGTCACTCTCGAGGCAAGCAAGAGTGCAGAACCAGAAACAACAGCAGGTGCTGCATCTGTTGGAGGGGAACGGAGTTAAGATGTGTGGATGACTCAGTGACAGTTCTATTGGTTTTTTTTTTTTTTTTTTTTTTTTTTTTGTCGGGGGAGGGGAGATGATGCAAAATAAATGGCAATGGGATTTACACGTTGCTATTATTTTTAGCTTGTTTTGTGAAGTGTGCTGCCACAATTGCTAATAATGTTACAGAATTCATTTATAGTCGGCTACCTGAGTGCCCAAAAGCTGCTACCTGACTAAAGGCAGAAGTAAGGGCTTGCAATTATTTTCCAATTTAGTATGTTGTTTCTCAAGGGATTTGAACAGGTTTTTTTTTTTCTTTCATTTTTAAAAAAATACACTCATTTTCATACCAGCAAGAATGATTTATTCACGAAAGCTAAGTCACTCAGCTCATTTTTGTGTGGCAAAAGCCTCTGATGAGAACTCCAAAAGGAATAGCATTTTCTTTACCTTGGGGTGATCAGAGCAATATTGAACTGGTGTTGACTGTCAATTTGAAAATGTAAATTTACAGGATAATGGTTTTATGCTTTAGTATGAATGTGTAATTCATAGGAAATTCAGTAGACAAGTCCTTTTTCCTTTTTCATTTCTCCAGGATTTGTTGTTTGTTTGTTTGTTTGTTCATTTACCTGCTTGCTTGCTTTAAGGGAAATTCCTGAACATAACAACAACAACAAAAATCTCCCACAGTAATCTTGCCAACAATACCTCACCAGGTCCTAAAAGGCCATTTTTTTTAGTTAATTAGAAAGCCAACACTTTCATTTCATCAATATGAAAAAATTGTTTTTAGGAATCATATTTATTAAAAAGTTAATTTTCAAAATTTTGACAAATATCTTTTGCTGACTTCGGTCATATTTTGAGTCTTGCTCTTTCTTCTTCTATGGTTCTCACATTGGCCTGACTGGATGAGTAGATAACCAACTAGGAAGCCATGAATGTGCACTTTACCAAGATTACTGTTCTGTGTTGTCCATAGCATTGGCAAACACTTCTGTTATCTTAGAGAGATGAAGACATCTGGGAAGAGAAAACAATGTATATTCTGGGAAATATTTCATTTTATGTATGGCTTCCAGAGGATATTTAAAGGCTGTTTCAGGATTCCATAATGGTGAATTTCTACTCACAATGTCAGTAAATATTTATGAACAACTACTGGATAATGGCACAATAAAGGATGCAGCATACACACCTCAAGAACAACTCCGTGCATTTAGGAAGCCACCACTTAAAGAGAAGGCCTAAAGAAGCACTCACAAGTCTAGAACTCTTAACAAGTGTCGGCTGGCACTGTTTCAGGGGACTTGAAAAATAAATATAATCTCAATAGCTGAGACAGAAAATCATAGTGGAGGCAAATGAAAAGCATCATCAAAACAAGAAAGAGAAATTTGTATTTAGGGAGAAGAGGGTGCTTCTTTAACTGGAACGCTATATATATGTATGTGTGTGTGTATAATTATATTTAGCAAGAGATTTTA
Organism: Chaetophractus vellerosus; assembly: GCA_004027955.1. Lineage (NCBI taxonomy): Eukaryota > Metazoa > Chordata > Mammalia > Cingulata > Chlamyphoridae > Chaetophractus > Chaetophractus vellerosus. The sequence goes on along the minus strand of PVKH010018748.1, from coordinate 8,260 downwards.
GAAGATTGAATCTGAAGATTTTATTTGCTTTGGTTTGAATCTGAATGCTATTTTTAAAATCCTATTTCATTACTGTAAAAAAAATAGTAAAAAACACAGATACGTATGTATTTTTAAAATATGGACTATACAATGAATCACTTTCTAGAACTTTTTGTTTCTCCACTGAATAAACTATGAGCATTTCTTCCAATAAATTAAACACACATTTTATGGAATAATCACTATTTATTTAAGCCATAGCCTGTTTGTAAATGTTTGGTTTCTTTCCATTTTCTGTCTTTCGCTTTTAGTATTAAAAGCCATACTGAAGTGAATATCTCTAGTCACACACTCTTGTATAAGCCTTTATCTGATAAATTTCTAAATTTGGATTGCCAGCCAAACACTAGACATTCAAATGTGGGGATTTTGATAATGTTTATTATTATTTGATAGAAAATTACCACAAATTTATATTTTTACTCTGCTAAATTAAACTTACTTAAATATCACTTTTCAATACCTCACTTACATACTTAAAAAATAATAATGCTTCCCAATTTTCCTAAGCTCAGGTACTGAAAATACTTTCCCTATTCTCATCTCTATAATATTGCATGTTAATATAGCACCACCTCCCCGTGTATCTACTTTTCAAATTTCTGTCATTCAAGTCCCAGATCTGACTCTTCATGAAATCTAGCCAAATGCAATTTTTCCTGGACTATCCATCCATCTATTTATTTATTTAATTCAACTAAATTCTTGAGCAACACAAATGTATTGGCATTGCATAAAAATATTGGATATAACATATGAACAACTCATTTGATCCTTTTTAAAAAAGATTATGAAATGGTTATCCAGAGGAATTTTTAAAGACCCAAAATTCTTCTTGCATAGTCTAGTTTTTTTTCATTTTTCCTCTCACACTTTACCTGTGTGCATTTCTGACAATGTTGAATTCACACAAACACTCATGTATTCTAGAGTTTTTATTTAATATTTTATTTTTGGCACTTAATTACTATCTCATATTGTAATTTATCTTTTCCTGCATAGTAAACCTACATTCCAATTATAAACCCTTAATACTGAATAGAATGAAATAAGTTTTTCTTGATATTGATTCACTAGTGGAGAAAACATTCCCATGCCCATTAAAATGAGAAAAAAATAAGTCTCTCTCTCTCTCAATATATGGTGGGAGAGATATAATAAATAATCTTATAATCTTGGGGATAAGATAAGACAACATTTGAAGGCTAAAAATTGTATATTTTCAGAGGAAGAGGGATCTAGAATAAATTAAGAAATAATATCTTTATTTCTCTAGGGTGTTTCGCCTGTCTTGTATAATAGGAAAGAATGCCTTATTGATCACATATTTTAGAAAAGTAATATTAGCATTCTAAGTAGCTGACTTTAGGCTTGGCTTTCCAAGAGCAATGTGGAAGGGCTGCGTCCTGATCAGCAATCTTACCAACTAGAGACAGGAAGAGGAGTCAAAAGGCTGAATCTATGCCAGAATCTCAGAAATATTACTATTTCTAAGATAATAGCAATGTAAAGACATTCAGTTGATGGAAAATTATTCCAGAGGGCTTATGTTTAATGACTTCTTCAGTCAAAGAGAAGTTTTCATATGTTTGAGGGTGAAGCCATGGAGACCTCTCCGTGAATTCCCACAATACCACTTGCCCAGTGTAGAACCATGATCTTCCCATTCATCTCGACTATGAGGCCTACCCTCTGAAAGAGTCTATTGCAGGTGGCATTGCTCCTGACCCAAAGGATTTTTAAAGGATTCTTTGCTCCTTTGGAGCTGCCTGCTCCAAAGGTAAAGTTTGGAAGTGAAACAGTTTCTATTGTGTGTCAAAAAACAACAAACAATTATATAGTGACCAGTATTCAAATTACAACGTATAGAGATCCATCCTGGGTCATCTCAGAATATCATCTGGACAAGAGGGTGCAATGCCACAATTATCATTCCACGGCCAATTCCTCACTTGCAAGAATGTGGCTGATTCCTGATAAGTGCCCAATTGTCATCTTGAAACAGGGGGCATTTGGAGCAGTACAGACTCTTATAGTAAATGATTAATGTGTATTTTTCTGATCCTGACAGATTCCAAAAGAAGAGCAGATTGCTACCCATAAAACTAAACAGTGTCAACATGGAATTACTGGAAGAATCTAAAAGTCTTTGCAGAAATGCTAGGCTTACTCCAATGTTTCTCAAAAACCAGCTATTTTAAAGGGACTAGGGTCAATATAAATGAAATAAATGGAGGCTAAGATAAAATATGTCAGAAAATTTGCCAAAAGGTTATTTTAAGGTGGCATGTTTAAAACAATAATGGGCCATTAGGCTGTCTTCTTAAAGACATTAAAGTCACAGGCACAATGTATGAGTCACATGGGCAAGATTTTCTACTTTATATATAAAAAATTCAATCTTGAATTTCTGGTAAAAGTAAAACATTGGTGTTTCTGCATATACTATCATGAATATTTAGGTTAAATTGTAGGGAAAGGAGAAAGCAAAGTATTTCATGCTTCCAGAAATGTGCTATGAAAATGTTGCACATTATAATTAACATTGCAATAGAGTCTAATGAAACTTTTCTTATATGTAAGCGTGCATTTTTGAAAACACTGGCTAATCATTTTACAGGCAAGCATACTGACTTTCCTTCTCAAATGCATTGGTAATTAATTTATTTTTAAAACAAAATGTTGAGTACCTCCAATGACCAAGACAAGAATTATGTGATTTGAGTATCAGTGATGTATAAGAAATGATCACTATACTGTCTAATATAGAATTAGAGATAGATGTTTGATGTGTGAACTATATGCCCTATGAACAGGTATTCATCCGTTTTGTTTACTGCTGAATCTAGTAGTCACAACAAAATCGAGCACATAGAAAATAATCAAAAAGTATTGATTAAAAGAAAGAATTATTAATACACATTTGTTTTGAAAATTGGTTAAAAGATAAATTTTTACAACTCTTTTTTAACCTTTTTCATGATGTGGGAGCCTATCCCTTAACTTATTCTGTCGTTTTATTTAATCTTGCAAAATCAACATTGAGGACATCTTATTCCTATTAACTCTCAAAGGGATTTTGATGATAATGAAATAAAATTTTCAGCTATGTGGAGGTCTTTGTGGTGAATTTGCTTAGCTGAAGAAACTTGCCTCTGCTTTTTTAAAAATTATACTGTGTTTTTTGGTGTTTTTCTTGTTTTGTTTTAGAATATTTGTAGCATGCCATCAATAATAAGAAGACTAGATATAGATATGCATACATAGAAACAGATATAGATATCTCCCATTTAGGTACAATGTTTCATGACACCTAGCTAAAAACACCTGTTTTCACTATGGAAAATCAGGATGTTTAAATGATTTGTCTATTTTATTTAAATATCTTATATCAGATATACTATAAGGAATTTTTCTTACAATATTCATACTACCACACATTACCTATTTAAGTACTTTCTGAATTATCTGCATTGTCATATTTTTTAATCATTAAAATCCATTGAAAATAATAATTTTTAAAAATCTTTATTTTCCACCTAGCAGTGTTCTGGATCTTAGAAAGGAGATGATCCATGAACCATGTGGTGGGACACTGCTGAGTCTCAATTGGCAAGCTGTACTGTGTGTACTTTGGCTCTCTGTAACACAAATCCTTGTCTTGAAGGGGCAGAGATCTTGGTTTCTGCCAGAAGACCCCAGATGTTAGAATTTACAGATGCTTAGAGTACAGGAAACTCAGATAAATGATGACGGTACACGGAACTAGAAGTGGAGGGGGGTGGGAAGATAGCAGATCACAAGATATGTAGCTGTACTCGGAAAATCACGGGTGAGATTACTGAAAACAACTGTTGGGAGTTTTGTGTTTTAATCCAGGTGGCTAGATCACTGAACAGGACATTTTTTACTTCCCGTTTTCGTATTTTGGCTGACTTAGCAAATCTCATGGTTTTGCTTTGTGACATGCTTTTAAGAGAACCTGTTATTTCTGCAGCTCTGCCCTGCCCTGTCTCCACTGAATGGCTGGGTCGTCGGCGGAATTTAGTTTCGGTGCAGCAAGCAAATGCAGGGAAATAATATGATGTTATATAGCTGCAGCACTCGTGATGACAGTCCATTCCGGTGTTGGTGGGCTGGAAGGGAGAGGGACTGCCACCCAGTGTTTTAAAGGTGCCTGTTACAGGCAGCTTTTAAATAGACAAAGAAAAGAAGAAAAAAAAAGGAAAGAAGGAAGGAAGGGAGGGAGGGAATTCACTTTCCTCGAGGGGAGGAAATAATTTTAAAGTCTCTGCAAAAACTTAGGTATGGTAATTCTCTATTCCAAACATACACAAGTCACAGGTAAACTTATTCTTTGGTATATATGCACATTTTTTTTTAGTTTAGTCTAGATACCAATAGGAAGAAGAAAATTGGAGATTAGAGAATCCAGTGGCCAAAGAGGTGAGAAGGACAAATTTTCAGTCAAGACAAGAAGAAGAGTACAAAGAATATGGTGTCTCTTTCACCTCCTTTAATCCTCTTTCTTGTTTCACCCTCAATGAATGCTTTCTCAAAACTAAAAATAAAGTGCTGCCCTCTATTCTATTGTGCTGTTCCTCTTAGAGAATTCTCCTTAATGGGTAAATGTGTGTTACTTATCTATGAATATGCCTATATATTTTTATACATGTAGTTTATACACATGTATATGTTTATTTTCTTTTGTGGGGAATCAGGCAGTGGGCAAGGGAAAGAGAGAATAAGAGTCCATACTACAATGGCGAAAAGCAAATGTTAGTGTCTTTATACTGTTTTTAAAAATCTAGTGATTGGCACTGACCAAACAATGAGAGTTGGCGGTGGTGGTACGGAATTGCACACAGGCTTGGAGAAGCAGGGAAATTAAGGCAGGTAGATGTTTGCAATCTTTCATATGGAGCACTAGAGAAAGCCTCTACTCTAATCCCGTGTAGTAGGAAGCCCTGGAAAGTAATGGACTGAAAAAGACACTCACTGGGTAGGATTAAATCATTTCACGTCAATAGTCAAGGTGCACTGTGTGTGCATGCTCAAGGCAAACTTTATTTTTCACTTTAGATAATATGGCCACAAGGTATCACATTATTTTAATTGGAGAATAAAGAAGTAAAAAATTTCACCCAAGACACTTTGATTTGATTTTACGAGTCTGCTTATGCCTCACACAAAGGCTACCCATGTATACCCTCACTGTGCATGAATACACATTATTTCATGATACTCAGAGCTGTTTTAAGATTCCTTGATGCCATTTAGTCTTTTCACTTGTGGAGGGTACCTTTGCTATGTTGGAAAGGACTAATATTCATGGTCAACTGCTGTACATATCACAAATAAGCTCTCTCCAACTAAATGATTAAAATAATCATATTAATAAATACATGATACTTTTACATACATGTCACCTTTTCTCCCCCACTGATGGCTCTGATTACTTTGACAGACTAAGATACAGTAATGATACAAATTAGGAGCAAAAAGAATTAAAAGGGTGTTTAACTCTGATGCCAGGTTGTCAATTTCCTATAGTGCTACCAACTTACAGATAGATGATTAAAATTGTTTCATTTAGGAATTTTGAATATTTTAAAAATTGAATGGGTTTCTGGGGGAGGAGGAAAGAAAGAAAAATCTGTGCCTAGCTAATTAGACATCCTATTTGATTTAACAATAGAATAGGAATATTCTTTGAGTGTTGAGATCTTCAGTCATTACTACAAGAGCCTGCATTTTGCCGTTACATCTTGGTCCAGTGTATTTGTCTATTCCTTATATCTGATATCATTCATACATTTAATTTTAAATTTATAAACATCAGAGGTCATTTACTCATTATTTCATCTCTAAAGGAATTATTTTCAAGATGTGATGTTAGGTATAAGTCCCAGATATATGTAATATGGCTTGTCAATCTGAGGAGCTCAAAGTCTAGCAGAAAAAAAAATAGAACATGCCCACAAATCACCATATCTACTGAAGAACCTTGTGAGTGGTGTAATAGCACAAACTAAGTACTTCGGTTGCACAGAGGCAATATGAAGCTTGGGATTTTCAGTCAGACAGAGTGGTTTCAAGCCTTTATTTGGCCACTCACTATATCCACCTTGAGAATTTATATGTGCCTCCATTGTATTATCTGTAAGATGGGGAATAAAATAATTTCCATCACTTAGACCTGTGTGATTATTAATTGAGCAAATGATACATGTGAAATACTTAGAGATGAGACCGATGCAAAGTAAGTACAAAATAAATGTTAGGCCCCATGGTTTTACTACTACTTTTATTTCAGAGAGGAGAAAGATTGCTTCTGGCTGGAACCATAACAGGAACATTTCTTAGACTGTATGACCTGAAGGGTTCCAGTATATGTAAGCAGATAGGGTTCCTGTAGATGTAAGCAGATGGGAAAACACTAGATGGAAATAATGCCGTTTCATTAATAACTGCACTAATGCTAATAATGTCCCATTACTTACTCCATTTGTCTTAATTTATTTAATAAAATTATTTTATTTTAACCTTGTTAACATTAGAATACAGTGCTTTGCATATCAATAAGATTTACAACACTAAAACCAATTTTTCCAGTCTTTATTTACTGAAGTATTCCAAATATTTGCAAAAATGCCTGGTAATGCAGACATATCTCTTAACACATCTATCTTATTGTTGAGGATTAAATCATGTTTCCACAAAAGGCATGTTTGGGTCCTAGCCCTTCGATCTGTGAGTGTGAACCCATCTGTAAATAGGACCTTTGAAGATGTTATTAGATAAGGTGTGCCCAAACTGAATAAGGGTGACCTTATTGCAATATGGCTCAAGTCCTTACAATAAGAAAAGGAATTTGGATATGGAAATGAGAAGCCACAGGGAACAGCCAGAAGATGAAAGTCAATGGAACCTGGAGGAGAAAGGAGAAGATGCCACCATGTCTTTTACCATGTGATGGAAAAGCCAGAGAACCCCAAAGATTCCCAGCCAACAAGAAGATGCTGACCCCAGGAAAAAGCTAGCCTTCTAGCCTCTGAACCTATGAGCTCATAAATTCCTGCTGTTAAGTCAATAAATATCATTTGTTTTAGCAGATAGGAAACTAAAATACCTACAATCTTCCACAAGGCAATTTATCTATTTTATTTTCTTGAATGAACTTCTCCATTCCACAAGAAGTTTGGACTTGAATGATCCTTCAGATATAGCCCTTCCTAACCTTTAAAGCTCCTGTGTGCTTTCTTGGTAACTCAACAATTACCCGCAAGATCAAATATATCAGTACTGTGTTACCAATTTCCTTCCTTGCTCTATCCACAGACCATAAACTGTTTGAGATCGAGACTGCATCTTATTTACTATTCTCTTCCCACTAATTCAATAAAAGCCAGTTAATGAATGAATAATCAGTTGGTTAAATAATATTTAATTGTTTAGAGACAGTAGCAAGACCTTGCTCAATGGGACGGTCATCTTCTTTGTCTGAGCATTCAATATTAGAGATCATGTGACAAAAGCATAGAAAGAAACAGAAACCTACGCAGACTATCAAATCAGCAGAACAAATTCTGGAGGTCAGTGGGGTGACAGATCACTCTCATATTCTAATTATAATAAATACTCATCAAATAAAAACATTAGTAAATAAATAACAAGATCCAATTTTAAAAAAGAGGTTGCCTCAATGGATATAGAGGAATGAGGACAGAATAATGGAAAGATCCCCAATCAGTACATAGGAACCTTGACATTCAGTCATATCTGTTAGTTCTATGATCCTGGGCAACTTACTTCAGCTCTCTGAGCTTCAATTCCATCATTTGTAGATAATTAATAGAAGATTAAATGACCTCAAATCTTTCCTAAGTTTAAAACCCTGAGTCATTTTATTTAGTTTTCTTATTTATTTGAGTTCTGGAGGAAATGGGTGTACTGTGAGTAGGTGCTTGCTTTCTCTTAGCCCAGTGAAGGGACTGTTAAAGGAGGTGAGAGGACTTGAAGACAGAAAAGAGCTGATGACATTGTGCAGCCCAAATGCAATTTTTGTTTTTGTGTGATCCTTTTATTAGCTATAAGGCTAGTCCAGTTAGCAATTAAATAACAGTTTAGATACCTTGAACCCGAATAGTTTTCTGGAAAATTGTAATAGAACTAGAGAGCTAAAATTTCTCTTATTTAGCTGGGCAAGTTCCTTACC
>PVKH010018746.1:0-15045 GCA_004027955.1 Chaetophractus vellerosus | reverse complement strand
CCCCAGGAATCGAACCCAGGGCCTCCCATGTGGTATGCCGGCACCCTATCCACTGGGCTATCGAGCCGGCCCCTGGATATACCCTTCTTTAAGTCAAATCATTTCAGGAATAAAGAAAAAATCACATCAGGTCTCCTTACATATCACCTGTTCTATCATTCATTTCTAAAATGTATTAATGATATTTTATGTTATTATAAATTTGTTACTTTCAAATAAACTGAAAAAAAATTGTATGAATGCTCAAAAGCTTGAGTCAATTGCATGTTTTCCATGATGGTCTAATTATATTGTTCTATAGAATTTAAGCACCTATATATAAAACATATGGATAAGACAATAATGGCATGCCAAATCAATAAGAGAAGAAATATGATAAGAAATATTGGAATAGTCTGACCTTCTACATTCTAGACTCCACGCTATACTATTTTTTTAAAAAGTCAGATCAGGAAGATATTTTGAATTTTCTTTTGCACATTACTAAAGCAACAAAGATTCCTTAGAGAATACACAAGTAGAAATTGATCTCTTTATAAAAGATTCTAGAAAACATTGTCTTAATACTCAAACAAGTTTCACCTGGTTTTATCATCAAAAGTTTCCATCTTTTAAAGCATTTATTTATCATCTGTCCTGAATTTTTCTCAGCAGCCATTTTCCCATCTGGCATTACTTTAAAAATCATCTTTAATATAGAAAGGTTGGGCTAGATATGGGTAGGATTTAGAGTAAAATCTCATGTAATTGCAAATGTTTGGAATCTTACTTTATAAAAATTCAATCTATAAGACCTATAAAAGAAAACACAAGCTTAATAGTTCATTTCTGGATATTTATGTGTGAAAAATAGAAGCCATGTCTATATTTATTCTTATTTCTTTTATGGACATGTAGGTAAGTTCTTTGCAGGCAGATCTATCCCAAGGCTAACTAGTGAAATAGTAACATTGGCTTTCCTGGTTCCAGCCAAGACCCAAACTTTATTCTCCTCGAAATTTAATGCCTTCGATTTTTATGTTTTCTTTTGTTTCATACATATCCATTCACCCATGGAATCCTGTATTAAAATCTTTTATCCTCAGGAACTGACAGCACGTTCATATACTATATCTACAAGAGATATTTTTAATTAAGTATCAAATTCTTAAGGAAATGGATATAATTTGGAGACGGTTTGGCGTGTTAACATGGCTAGCTAAGCGTATAATAAACAATAAAAAGGCAATGTAAGATAAAACTTCTTTTTCTTCCAAAGAGAAAACAAAATGTTAGATAAATGTTTTTTTAAAATTGTATTTATTTTAATTTTTCGATGATACTTAGATTATACAAATGTCACATAAAAAATATAGAGGATTCCCATATGCCCCACCCCCCACCTTCCACATTTTCCCACATTAAAAACATCCTTCATTTTTTTATTTATCTTTCATTGCGTTTTTTTGCTCTCCTTGGAAGTAGTAAGTAATGAAAAAGTATGCCAACTGGCTAGCATTTAACTTACACACAACATACCATGGCTTTTATGCAATGGGGAAGAAAATTAAATCACTTGGGTTGTTAGTCTCTTTCTTCTTTACTGAATCTCAGTGGCCATCATAGTTATGCTGACCTGGACAGGGATTTCTCCACTGCTGTGTCATAGAGTCATTCAGGCTCTCTGCAGGTCTTTTCAGAGATCTTGGGTAAAAAGTATTGCAGGCACAGGCAGGGGTCAGGAAAGGGAGGCATTTTATTCTGCCCCTGTAGTTTTGGATGAAAAGATGTAGTTTTTAGGTGATCTAAGAAGAGTAATTTTCAGGAAGCTATACACCTCAAGATTCTTTTCTTTTTTCTCCATTAAAATTTATTCTAACCATCCCAAAGTAAAACTATATTCCTAATTTTAAAACGCTGCAGCTCACATTAAATTTGCTTCTATTTCAGGAGAAAAGCCCACTTCAAATTTCTGAAAGTCCTTCTCACCTCATTATATTTGGGTCATCTATCCAACTTATAGAAAGAATAAGCCACAAAATACAGTCTTTGTTAGTATTTTGGATGACATCTTCTTGCAATGGGATTGAACTGAAAATCGGGTTTGTGTTAGTTGGGCTTGTATATTGGAATTGGTGTCTATAAATCCCACAAGCTTCCATCCCAAGACAGAGTGATAAAGAGACATGTTTAATCATTCAACAAACATACATCTTGCATTAATGCTGTGCCAGAGACTTTGTTGGACATGAAAACTTGGAGATGAATCAGAGTAGAGAATGTTGAAATCTATAAAAAGTTTATTCTGAACAGGGACACTTGAGTATATGTGCTCTTTTAAATCCAGAAAATATGTTTTCCACATCACCAATTGTGCCACTGAAAAAATAAATTGTTATTAGAGAACAGTGGCATTTAAAGATATTAGAAAACTCATATCAAAAATGGAACAATGCTCTGCCATGAATACATGATGTTCATACTTCTCTGTGCAAACTGCTGTGTCACCTTCAGGGTAACTTGTCAAGTGCATTTTCATATTTTGTTTCAAGTAACACTAACCAATAAGTGGAACATGGAAAAATGCATAAATGGTACATTCTTATTTTCTAAACAAGAAATACAGAATGTCAAGTGATGAACTAATAGCAAACGCATAATTCAAATCTTTTAGATTGGCTTGTGACTGCAGAGTCAGAAAGTGTATCAAAGAAATGTAACAGTATGCATAATGAATCTGTAAACTGATTTATTGAAGTACTCAAATACTGTGGTGCTATTTATAGGAGACTCTCTGTCATAGATGTTCATACCTTTACTATAGATGAAGCTCTTGTCTTGTGGGGTCTTGAAAAGAGATAGGCTACCTTGGTTCAATAAAATAGTTTTATTTGCTTTATAATTATGCATTTCCTAAAATAGAATATACTTAGAAAAGATTATATATATACAAACACACATATATACATATGGTTATGTCTATTAATAGAAAGTTAATAGAGGGATTTTTTTGGGCTTCCCTGATTGATATACACTTTTCCCAATTAAACATCAACTTGAAAATTTAAAACCCAAATGAACTTTCTATGAAAAAAACAAAAATAGGTTAAAAAAAATTATTGTGATCTGCTTCATTGTTTTGAAATGAAGGTATACAAGACACAAAGAATTTTTTTCAACTACCTACTATATATATAAATATATGTGTGTGTGTATATATGTGTGTGTGTGTGTATATATATAGTTCTACATACCTTACAATGCCTTATGCTTTGAGATGAATTCATGATAAGAAATCTAAAGATACCTAAAGGTTATCTCTAGTTTTGTTTAAGTTATATCAATGACAATAAGTAATATTTGTACATGGCTTTACAGGTTGCACAGTACTTTTATTTATATCATTTCATTGAGTATTCCATTAACACAGTGATATACTTGGTAATATTATATTCAAGGTAAAATTAGTTGTTCTCCCCATACGCTCCCATATCATCTTCTTGAGACATTCATATCTCTATTGCAGCACTTAATACTGTATGGTAGGCATTTGTTCATGTTTATATCCTTTACAGGACCCTAAAATCCCTTCCAGAAAGAAATTTATTATCTGCACTAGACCCACCCCACTTCCCAAATGTTGGCTGTAAACATAGGCCTCTTATTAATGCTTAGTAAGCCTTTATTAACTTTGATCCAATTACTAGTTTACCAAAGAGAAAACTGAGGTTCTACAATATTAAGTGATGCACCCAAAATACACAAATAATAAGAGCCAGGATGCATGCTAGGCCACCTAAGTGAATCTCAAATCTTTCTACTCTTTTATTTTCCATCTTTTCCTGATCTTAACATATTTAAAATTATAGAGCTACCATGTAAGGAAATTTTTGATAATGAATACAGAAAGGATTTTTTTTTAAATAATGCTAAACATTTGTTTTATAATGTATATATAGAATGTTTTCCAGAACTGCTCCCTAAATACAGGTCATAGGCATTACCTTGTGGTTATTTCTAACCCACTCCACAGTTCACCTCAGTATTTTAGAATATGACAGAATAATCATAAAGAAAAATATCTTTCAAGACTTATAATAAAAAGTTCCTTAATGTGAACATTTTGAGTCAGTAATTCAGATCCCTTTGAATATATATTCCTTATGAAAAAGAACAAGTGTGATGATATAACTAGACAATGAGCCACTTGTGCTATGAAGATGGAAGTAAATGGATGACAATTTCTTGAAAATCTGGATGTGTTCAAATGAGCAGAGTTGGCAGCGTGTCCCAGGCTTTATTGACAAAGGAATGCAGTGTCATTATCTGTTACTTATGATGATTCCTCCAGGTCACGATAAGCACTTCAAGCCTGGAAAGAGGTAAGGAGTGAAAGAATTTTCTTTCAGTGCCTTGCTGTATAAATCCATACCAGTATTAAAAGACCCATTTTGTAATTTTCTTTAAATTAGTTTAATACTTTTTTATAAACAAGAGATGATTAAGCAAGGAAATAAGTTATCATAAGTGTAGGCTAGCGCTTTTTTCATTTTATATAATATGTATTTTATTAGAGAAGTTGTGAACTTAAAAAACAATAATGCATAATGTGCAGAATTCCTATACAACAACCCCCCACCAACACCTTACACTGTTGTGAAACACTTGTGATAGATTGAGAGAACATAATCAGACTATTACCACTAACTATGGTCTATAGCATACATTTGGTATGTTTTTTCCATACCCCCCCTCCTTATTAACATAGTACCTTCTTTGACATTGATGTGAGAATATTACAATATTGCTGTTAACTATAGTCCGTAAGTTACATTAATTGTATTTTTCCTATGCAATGGTAACATAGTATAGTGACTATAACTAACACAGCTGGTTTATAAATGGGATTGTGGCCAAAAGTGGTAGTCTAGGGACGTAAATGTCAATTGAAAGAAAGCTAGAGAATAGTATAGGGACTGAATAACAGTGAACCTGGAGGTGGATGAGGATTGCAGTTGATAGTACAAATACAAGAATGTTCTTCTATGGACTAGAGCAAATGTACATCACTATTACAAGGTGGTAGGCTAGCTTTTATAAGTTGCATTGTCTTGGGAACATTTTATGATATTTTAGAATCCTGCAATAACAGGCATGAAAGGGACCCTGGGTATTTTATGTCTAGTACTCCTACTTTACAGATGAGGAAAGGTGAGGCTCAACATTAATAGGTGTCTTGCTCAAGAGACTTGGCACCTGAATAGAAATTAGAATTAAAGTTTTCTAATTTCAGTTCCAGAGGTCAGCTTGGGTAGAAATGTAGGTGTTGGGAAAGCAATGTGACTGGGTCCTTCCATGAGATTGTAGATGACTCTTCACTGTGATGGCCATGACACTAGTATGATTGTTTCTTATTTCAAAATGTAAAACCAACAACTTTCCTTGTCTCTTAGTAGCTGCGTGAACTCAGTACAGAATTCAGTGAATATGGTTGTCTCCATTTCCTATTTATTTCTGATTACATTGTTTCTCAAGATTCATTTTCTTTTCCCATCTGGAATTCATTCTCTGGGAATCTTCCTCTCTCAGGAAGCTTAAAAGCCAAACAGTGTTTATGTTTTTATAACTTTCTCTGCACTTTTATTCTGTAATTTCTCTGTTCAGAAACCTTTAATTGTCCCCAATTCCTTTCTATATGAGATTGCAAATTCTCTGCTTAGCTTTCAAAGCTCAACACACCACTTATTTTCAATCTCTTTTTCTTACCACTTCCTAAAACCCACCTGGCACATTTATCAAACTTCTTTGATGACTATGAAAACTCCTGCAATGGTAGGGTCTCTCAGTCCCCCAGGCTGGGTAAAGAGCCACAGAGGCACAAAGGGTTCTTCTGGGCCTGGTGCTCTTTGGTCCAGCAGTCTTGCCTGGGGCTTTGATACCCAGGGTTTTGGTCCATGTTTGCTTGCCTAGAACTGGCTGCTTTTGTTTTGTTTTGTTTTCTTAATCATTTCTTTCTTACCTGAATTTTCTGGGACTGACTTCTTCCTGCTCTTACCCATCTAAGACCCTTGTTATACTTCAGTCCCTGTCTCTGCTTATCACAGAAACCTCGTATTGACTAACACTATCCATTGCTACTCATAAGTGGGGATGTCGGCAAAAATGTTTCTCAGTTTTCTTTTCTGACATTAGTGTATATTTATATAGTGGTACTTTATTTAAATTTTTAAGGTTTATTTTTTTATTTATTACATATCCCCCCTTTCTGCTTGTTCTTGCTGTGTTCATCTTTGCATTCTTCTGTGTCTGCTTGTCTCCCCCTGCTGCAGGATCCTGCTGAGTCAGCTCACCGTGCTGTGGCCTGCCCACTCGCGGTGGCTTTCCCTGCTCATGGGGGCCTGCCCAGGGCGGCTTGCCTTCTTCAGGTGGTCTGCTCACTCAAGGAGGCCCCGGGAACTGAACCCGGGGCCTCCTATGTGGTAAACTGGCGCCCTACCAGTTGGGCTACAGGTGGCCCCTAGAGCAGTACTTTAAATGAACTATTTTGTTTGTTTTTTTTTTCTTCGTTTGGTGCATTCATTGCCTTTTCGTAGAAGGCTTCTGAAAATACTGCATTTAGAATTTAAGCATTATAAAACATATTGTGGCAAACAACTTTCTTTGGACTATAATACATTCCTGGAAAACAATATAACGTGCTTTAACCTTTAGGTTTGTCCCCAAATTCCAGCACATTTCCTCCTTATCTCAGGTGGAATACAGAACTCTCATTCAAGGGCCTTGGCTCTGAGAGTAAGGATCAATGGTAACATAAAGAGTATTTCTTCCTAAAATAAGGGAAACATGGGTGTGGTTAAACCCAGAGGCATTAGAAAGTAGAAGGCAGAAAATGTTATAAGAAAAAGAAAGAATGAAAGGAAGGCTTGTCAGAAGTTTGAAATGGATGTGCAGCTGTCTTCTTTTCCAGTTTATACAGTATGAAAAAGACTCCGAGTCAACAGAACACCAATTAATAGAGCTTTACATGCTGGAGAAATATAATTCAAGAGCAACGTACCACAGTGAGGGAGACAGACTTTAGTAATGTGATATATAGATGTAAAAATAGACACTGGATAGTTTTGTCTTAAAGGATGATAGTGAGAATCCTAAAGATCTTAGAGCCTTTTCATAGGTGTTAGGCCCTTTGCTTTCTCTTTTCTGGTTAAGGAAGCTTCATTATTTCCATGAATTAAGGAACCTGTGACTGTAAATTTTAGTCAAAAAGTGACATCAATTAAGTGTGAAGATACACTGTTACATGCTCTTAACTAAGTCAAACATCCCATTTTAATAAATGATTAAGGAAAATGATTCCAATACCACATTTGTTCAATGAATACTTCACAAGCTATCCAGCCATGCCCATAAAAAACCTCAGTAATTTTTGTCTTTCTTCTTTCTATTACTTCTCACATCAAGTTGAAATCCAAGTTCAGTCATCTTTCAAGATATCTTTGACACCTTTCTTCTCTTATATCTGTGATGGTTAAGCTCATGTGCCAACCTGGCCAGGTAATAGTGCATCTATGACTGATTACATTTGCAATCAACTGAGGAGATTGCCTTAGCAATGAGAAATGTCTTATCCAATCAGTTGAAGGCCTTAAAAGGAGAAATGATAATTTCAGCAGTCAGAAGGGAGACAATTTTCATCTCTACTTCAGTCAGCCAGCTTCTACTGGGGAATTTCTCAAGGAGACCTTCATGGGAGTTCTTGGCTTGCAGCCTGCCCAACAAAATTTGTTCTTGTGCACCCCCACAGTTGTGTGAGACAATCTCATAAAATCTCATAATGTTTATAGATATCTCCTGATGGTTCTTTTTCCCTAGAGAACCCTGACTAATACACAATCCCACTGCCACTGGTTTCTTTCAGTTCTGTATCACTTCTCATTTATACTACTGTAATACTCTCCTTGTTTCTAGCACACCTCAAACAATGATTCCTTCACCCTGCTTCCAAAGTTCTTTCTTCAAAAATATCAATATGATCATATCATATCCTGGCCCTAATATGGGAATCATTTCAGTGGTTTCTCAAGGCCAGAATATAATCCATTATATTTACAGCATGACATTCACTGGCTTGTGAGGTCTTGGATTAAAAAAAATCATAGCTTCAAACAGAGCAGGTATCCAAAACATTGGTCAAAAGAATAAATGAGTACATGCAAAACAGAAATGAATGAATAAGATTGTTCATTCATTTTGGCCTCAGACTCTCTCTACAGATCATCTCATCTATGAATTCAGTGATTCATGTCCTCTGTACTATCCACTACACATTTGTTCTAGGCACCAGCCACTCTTCCATGTAATGGGTATATGGAAGTGAAGGAAACCATCCTGGGCTCTATGCTAATGGGTTAACAACTCATGGTGGAGTCAGATATTAAAACAAATAAATATACAGATGAATACACAATTACTAATTGCCATAATTTTTTACAAAGGAAAACTGGAGTGAGGGGACTGAGTATAGTTTAAGGGATGGGAGAGTCAGGAAAAGTCTTTCCAACTGTCATATGATTTAAGACAAGGTAAATTATCCAAAAGAATATTGGGACAAAGAGCATTTTACGCAGAGTGAGAATGCCTTCTTATTTTTTGTGATTGTTTCTCACTCCTTGAAGAAGCTATTCATTCACATACATAATGCCTTTTTGTAATATTGATTCCATTGCCTGGAATGCCCTTCTCTATCATTTTATATGCCATAACATTTTTCTATCCTCCCATATTTTTTAAATATTAAAATTTCAAACTTCTGTTACCCCTTCAGGCAGAGGTAGCCTTGCCTCCTTCCTTTATTCAGTCTCTGCATTGACCCCCATCCCGTCAGCCATAGTTGGCTTGTGCACATTCTTTTTCTTCTACAAGATGAGCCCTTAAGGGAGAACATGCAATGTATTCATATATATTACATAATAATGTTGTATAAATATATTAGTGCTCTTTTTAAATTTCAAATGCATTGCATTCATATTTTAGTCAATACTAGGCCCTCTGTGTCATTGAAACAAGTATGAGGAATAATCAAGTCAGGTCATTAGGAGATACATGGGAATATTTTGCAATTGGTCACTTCAAACGATAGTATGTAATTGAAAATCTACATAGGTTAGTTTAATAGAAATTAGGATAAACTGGTCCTGTCTTAGCATTTTGAAATTGAATATATATTCCCTCACTTAATTTCCCTTGCTGTAAACATTGGAGATAAAAAGTTGATTTGAATTAGAATTATAACCCTAAATGGTAGCTCTCATATATAAATTTTTAATGAAATGATTTCTAGATAGAAAATATAATACTGTTTACATGAAACTTCCACTTCCTTTACAAAAGACTTGGTAAAATGCCATATTTTCTCCTTTCAGGGGCCTTTAGTCTTTAAATGCTACTAAAGCCTAACGTTTACAATCCTCTACAGAGTCGTTCAGGATTATCTCCCAGCCTCAGCCTCCCAACCTTCTCCCCTCTGCCTAGGGGTCTCTTTCACCTCTTCCCTTCCTATTGCCCCCATGCTCCTCCAGCTCCAGCCACACAGGCCTCCATGGGATTCTTGACTGTGCCAAACTTTCTATTGCTCCTGGGCCTTCTCATTTCATTTCCTTCAGCCTGGCAGTACCATTCCACATATATCAGATAACATTATGGCTTGCTTCCACTTCCCCATGAAGTTTCTACTAAAAATGACATCATACCAAGCCTCTATTGTAAAATTGGTCGTTCATTCACCCAAATCTCCAGCAGATCCCCGCCCCCATCTGCCTTCCCTGCTCTATTGTACCCCATAATGCCTGACATACTGCATATTTTTCTTGTATATTATTTATTACAATAATGTAAACTGTTTTTCACCCCTACTACAGGCACTCAAAAATAGTTTTTTGAATGAATAAATGAATGCCTTATTTTTGTACTACTGTCACTGGCAGTTATCCTTAATATGGTTTATTCATATCTTATTATAAAATCAATACATGTTAATTTAAGGTCAACAATTAAAACTCAATATGCATCATGGTTAATATTTTTGTTTACATATTCTTTCAGTCATTTTTTCCATCTCTAAGTATATAAATAATATATACTTCATAAAATTGGCATCATATTTTATGTACAATTGTATAGCCTCCTTTTTAACTTACCATAAAATATCATCAATTAATTAAACAATTTCTAAAGGCTCACTCCTAATGACTCTGTAGTGCTCCATTGTTCATTGTACCTATTGAATATATGACCTAATCTGAAGTGACATAAGCCAGGAACACTGAAGGATGTTTATCTATAGTCAATTATTTAAAAGTAATTGGGTTAGAAGTCTAGGAAGTAGACTTATCTATCAGTAAGTACATCACAGGCTATTGATAAACACAGTCTTTAAATTAACCAGTTAATGAAACTGGAGAGCGAAAAAATCAGGCATTTGCTAGTGGACCAACAATTGCAATCCAAAAGAGTTCGATTCATAGGAGCACAGCTGACTGAAGCTTTAAGAGTGCTCAAGTTCATTTAGTCATATTGCAATTGACCTCGACAGTCTTCAAATTATTGGCCTTTTAAAAGTGCTAGGAAGCTCTGCCTCCTTATGAGGCTATAGAAATTGAGTTTTTAAAAAAGACCACTGTCACCACCATTTTAAGGACTAAAAACCTAAACCTGGGGAAATGGCTGCTGCCCAGTGGTTGAGTGCCTGCTTCCCATGTACGAGGTCCTGGGTTCAATCCCCAGTACATCCTTTAAACAACAACAACAACAACAAAAAAAACCCTTAACCTGGCTCTAGGGGTGTTGATTCTGTTTTTGAACTTCATTTCCTTTTTAAATGAAGTATTATGAATAAAATTTTGGAAGACTTTTCCAGACTACACCAAGAGTAAAAAATTGATTTCTATTGCTTTGTTTTATAGTGCATTTTTTCCTGTGAAATTAGAAGATTAACTGAGGAGACGAAAAGCTTAACTTATTTAAAAATAAAAGCCTCACAAATCTATTTCTTTTCTGGTTTATAACAGTCAGTAGATAATTTGAAACTGATTCATCTGTTATACCATCTGCCAGAAATATGCTGCAGCTGTTAAATGTCCAGCAAAATTTGAACTACAAGTCTTGAAGAAATTCACCCTTCATACATGCAGACCTAACAATTTCCTATTTGATTTGCAACCATGATTCTTGCAAACGTGACTGATTTTCTGGCTATCCTGTTTTGTTTTTTTCCTTTCTGAACATAGCCATTGGACCTACTATGAGGAAAATTAAGCAAATCTTGTCTCATTTTAAAATATTATAAGGTGAATTTATTCATTGTCATATCTTGATTATGCTCAATATATTTCAAAATACATTAATAATTCTTACTATATGCCCTATTCTATGCATACTGGGAATATAAAGAAATTCCCTTCCTTCCAGAAAAGATCAGCATATAGCAGGGAGATCAAATTATAAACAAATACTAATCACAATAGTTTTTCAATGAAACAGAATGAAAGTGTTCTATCAAAAATATCAAAGCCTTACTTGCTTTTTGAATATTAAAAGAGATGTAAAAGAACTAACTTAGAGAAGTCAATAACTTCAACCATCACAAAATTCATTTGCTGGGACCAAGACATTTAAAAAGTTCTAGATGTATAGACTGGTGATTTAAACAGAACAACTTTATAATTCAAAGTTTGAAAATATGCAATGTATTTTAAGTTGATAAATATCAGAGAGATGAAAGAACATGCAGGATACAATGAGCAGACTCTGAGGCATAACAACATGGAACGAAACCAACTCTCCTTGCACAAGCAGTTTTTAAAAATGAAAAAAAAGTGCAATATGTATCTGTTGGAATCTATATAGATGAAGTACATACAACCCAATAGTCAAAAACTGGAACAATTTTGCCTTGCTCACTTTTGCATGGTTTTGCTGCTTATTGTCAGTAATTCATTGATTCAACAAGACCTAACTGAGTTATCTACTATGCGCCAGGTTCTTAGACCCAGGAACACAGGGTCAGTAAGACATACACCCATGGTGTTTACAGTTCAGTGAACAAGAACAGGAATAAATAAAAAAGAAAAGATAATTTCTGATTATGGTGAGTGCTGTGAACAAAATAAAACAGTGGTGCTGGGAGGGTATGGAGATGGACTGGAATTGGCTGATTTAGATGAAATGGTCAAGGAAGAAAGAGGTGGTGTGAGAGAAGAGATCAGAATGGAAAAGAGGTAGCCCTGCCTAGACCTGGTGAGGAGAATTCAGGAGAGAGGGCAGAGAGGTGGAAAGGGCATTAAGCAGCCTGAGGAAAAGAAAGAAGGAGAGTGAAGCTAGAGCTAAGTGGCCCGAGGTAAGTACAACAAAATAATGCCCAGGAAATAGTCAAGGTCAGTCAGTGGAGTTTATACTTCATACAAAATAAAAGGGAAGTCATCAGGGGGTTGTAAGGGCATGGTATAACCTGATGCCGATTTTTAAATAAAATCCATTTGGTAATTGAGAAGAATATGGATTGTAAGAGGGCAAACGTTGAAGCAGAAAACTCATGTCCAATGAATATTTATTTTCTTAATAGTTGGAACCAATTTACGTTCTTTCCTGAGTGTATATTTATTTGATGTATGCATATCAATTGAGTGGCTTATTAAGTATAGATCTCTCTAAGAATACCTGTTTAAAACCACAGGAATTTCTTTCTTTTGGTTGAAGGAACAGAACGAGACAATAGCATAGAAGATGTGGAAATTGCTATAATATTATTATCTCAGATGCTACCACCTCAAGTAAATTCCTAGGATCAAAATAGGAGTTGGTGAGGACAATCTAACAACTTCAATATTATTTTGAGGCCTTAATAGCCCAGAAATAAATCCAATGCAACATAAACTCATTTTGTCTGAAGTGATTCCAGAAATGGGATGGTCTTGAAATATAAACACCAGAAGCCTGAATTAGCCTTGTGACCAGGTACATCTAAGTTTTCTCCTGACACTCTTCTTTAACTGAAAGATCTCAAGCTTCCTCATCTGTAAAATGGTGATAGTACCTCTCTCAAAGGGTCACTATATTAATTCAATGAGATAATATACTAAAAATATTTATTAACTTGCCTGTCCCACAGGTCCTCACTAATGGCTCCTAATATTACTGCTTAATTATTAATTTATTTACTGATTTTAGTGTAATAGTCTCTGCCATCTATGCCACTCATGGTTGTCTAAAATGCCTTGAATTGCAAGGGATATGGAGATGGGAAGTCTACGTCACTCAGGCTCACAGATCCTATAATGCATATGGGAGCACATTGGGCTCCCTATCAAACTGAATGGAAAATGGACAATAAAAGTGAATGGAGTCATTTCCATTGGGTAATAAATAGGAAAGAATCAGCGAAAAGCAAAAATGAGGGGACAGATTTTTACCACTTACTGATTTTCACTGCATAACAGGTTAAGTGTCCACTTAGTTGATTTAATTCCAGTTCTTTTATCCACAAATCTTCCCTAAATTAGCACTTTATGGCAAAATAGTTGTGTTTTTCTTCATGACCAATGTCCCTTAGAAGTTTGTGATTTCATAGAGAAAACTAAGTCCATTTTCTCATAGATTATGTGGGAAGGCAATTAATTCTCAAACTAGTTATAGAATCTATCTTATCAATGACTTAACCCTGTGGCATTTCCTGGGCAAAGCAAGTTAACTCTGTCATGAAGATATAAATATAATATAAATAAAGAAAAAAAGTTCATACATAAAATGGAATACAAAAAGGAAGACAGTATTGAAATGGAAGTTTCTATGATTGGTTATTGTGTAAAAAATATTTTAAGGAGCCGTTTGCAACTGTCCTTCTTTGTTTATTTATACCTATATGTTATAGTGAGTGTGTGTGTGTGTGAAGACATATAACAATGATTATCTCTATGGACTATAAGTGTCCTTACTTTTAGAAAGCTCAGGAAAAAAAGAAAATAAGTTATTTCCACTGAAAACAATGGGCCAGGGAAACTGGGACAAGAGCTACGCAAAGGCAATGTATGAAGTATAGAAAATGGGAGGAAAATACTACAGAATTGAAGATAAATAAGATAAGAGATGAGATGGAGTCAATGGGGTTTGTTCTTTGGAAGAGGAGGAAGAGCAAATGTATTCTTCCAGTGTCTTCTCACAATACTATGAATTTTTAACCACTTATTTTCAATTGTTATGTTGTAAAAATAGTAGAACAACAGATTCAAAACTGAGAAAGGATTTTGGAATAGTGGAAAATCTGAGGAAAATGTGGATAAGATAGGATAAATAAGCTGCTCAAATTCATGTTGCTAGGAATAAAACCTAGATCTCTTGAGTGAGGGGCATGCTTTCTCTTCCACTGGGTAGATATTGGGGAAATCTGAATTTAATGCTACCCCTGAAAGTTACAGCCATCACAAAAAATATTTATTATTTAATGTTAAATTTTTAAAATTGGGCCTTAACTATGTAAAAACTATGAAAAAATATGAAAGGGAATGCCATTCTATTTCCTCTTCTTTCCATGTTTTAAAAGATATAATGTAATATTTGGATATCAGGTAATACAAATTGTTAAATTGAAACAAAATTTGACTTTCGTACATGAGCGTAACTTTCAATAAAGAGAAGTTATTGGTATATAGGTTTCCCAAAATATCATATGGGATTCTTCTATATTTATTTTTTAATTGAATGCCAGAGTTAGCAAAGTTCTGAGGTGAAAAAAAAATAGAGTGCTTATTCCAGAAATGCATGTCTAGAAACAAAGCACCATGTTTCTAATTGCATCACAACAAAGTACTTCTGTAACCAGTTGCCCAAGTTTATGGGGAATAAAACTAGTGGGCATGCTACGGATATAAAGTAACAGATTACGAAGTTGTTAGGGCTCTCTCTTTTCTCCCTTTCCCTGTCCCCTCCCCCTTCTCTGTTTTTCACTTCCTCCCTTCCTCTTTTCCTCCTTCTTTTGAAAAGTAAATGTGGGAAAACAAATAATTGTAATCTTGG
>PVKH010018745.1:0-15045 GCA_004027955.1 Chaetophractus vellerosus | reverse complement strand
TGGAAATCTAACAAGGGACCTCATATAAAGCTGCAACTCCAAGAGGCTACACCATTTATGTAAGGATAAATTAGAAATAAGGCTACCTCCTCAAAAGAGACTTTAAGGAAAATCTCCTATCTCAAACTTGAGAGGCACCAAAAGAGAAACTCTTTCCTGAGAATGGTTAGCCACAACTCAACCCTCACATTGTTTTGTAGCCTAAATTCATACTATATGGGTAGATGGCAAAACCTAAAATCAAGGAGTTATTTTTAATGTGGTCCTAGACTGGTAGTGTGGCCAAAATAAACAAAAATTATTTCTTGAAGGAGCCCTCCTTCATCCCAGGCCTCAAAGAATTTCAACAGATAAAAATCCAAGGGAAATGAGTAGTTCATAGTGAAAAGTGAGCTGAGCAAGACTTAACAGAAAAAACAAACTGCAGAAACAAACCTGCAAAATCTTAAGATATTTGAACTATTAGACACAGGATTAAATAAATGAATACTTTATATATTTCATGAAATAAAAGTGATGTTTCTAAAGATAGAAAAAAGAAAGCAAATTTGAAAAAAGACTCAAGTTAAAATTCTAGGAATGAAAAATGTAATAATTAAAATAAACAGAATGGAAAGTTTTTAAAGCACAGCTGAAGAAGTATTAGTAAACTGGAAAGTAGAACTGAAGAAGTTATCCAGAGCACCACCCAATGAAACAAAGGGACTTAAAAAAATTTTGAGTTTAAGAGACATGGACCAACATACATTTAATATGAGCCCAGAAAGAGAGAGGAGAGAGAATGGGGCAGGGACAATATCTGAGCAGATGATGACTAAGAATTTAACAAAACTTATGAATTGATTCAAGAAACCTAAGCAAGACAAATTTTAAAAAATTAAAGTCAAACAGAACGCCAAAGATAAGTAGATGATCTGTGACAACCACAATTGCAGCTGCTGTTCCAGATTCAGCATTCTTATTGAAGAGAATTAGTAAAGTGCCTGGCACCTCGTATGCAATGAATAGCTTTAGTCCAATAAATAAATCCAAAGCAGCTTGCTTCTCTTGATTTCACAGCCCTTTACTGTCCCACCTCTGGGAAAGTTCACTTCTCCAGGCCTATGCCACAATTTAGTCCAGAGAGACTTTGAGTGTCTCTTCACCCCACAAAATATAACACTGTTTCACTACATTGGGCTCTATTTGGAGCCTGAGACAGGCCTAAGAGGAGAATCACAATGAACACCCCAAGGGTTTTGTAGCAAAACCACTGGGTGACCCTGATGCAAAGTGAAGAAGGAAAGTCTTCCAATGGAGAAGACTTTTGAGATGTACTTTTCAATGATCTCTTTGGTGGTGGCTAAGGTATGATCCATACTGATTCTTGGGTGGTGACTAATATTTTGCTGTTGGTCAGGGACTTAGAAGAAACAGTATTGGAAGATTGGTGACAGGGTTTGGAATGTATTTCTTGGAATAGGCCTAGATTATGGTGATATTTGTGTCTTATGTGAATACTCCCAAATTCCCTTAGAGAAGGCTCCTAATCACATGAACAAGATGATCAGTTTCCCCTCTTAGCTACCTCATGGCCTTCCCGAAAGGATCATAAGCACAATGCCTATGGTAGAATATGCAAGAGCTCAACACCCCGAATAGGGTCTTTCCCTCACCAGTCTGCCAGCTGCACTGATTAACCCTGAAGCCCTGATAAGATACCTTTTTAAGAGGAATCAGCAAATTAAGTAGTTGACTATTAGATCCATTTCATTATGAAGGAGGCAGTAATTATTCATCACTGGAACAGACACTTGTTAGATTTGCTTTTGCTGCTTGTTTTGGTATCTATTTCTATTTAACAAATCACTCAAAAACTTGGTGCCTTAAAACAATTTTTTCTCTTACAAGTCTGTGGGTTGACAAGTGGTGGTTCTTCTGTTCTGCATGGAGTTGGCTGGGACGTCAGCCATCTGGGGCTTTCACTGAACTGGAATTATCCAAGATGGTTCACTCACGTGGCAGGGAGGTGGTGCTGGCTACCAGCAAGAAGCTCAGCTGGGGATACCAATTAAAGCACCTTGGGTCCTCCATGTGGCCTCTCTATCTGACTTTGACTTCTCACAGTATGATATCTGGGATTTCAAGTACACAAAAGAGGAAGCCACAGATCTCTTAAGTCCCAGCTCTGGAAATTACACAGTGTCACTTCTCCCACATTCTATAGTCAAAACAAGTTACAGGACCATGCCATATTCAAGAGAGTGGAGGGATGAAGGAGAAGAACTTGTTGCCATCTTTAACCACCATGCTGTTCAAAACATCTCTTCCAGCATTTTAATTTACTTATTGCCTTATTTAATTTTATAGTAGCCCACATTACATGAATTTTGACTGAATAACTCACTTTTTAAAACAGCTTTATTGTGATATAATTCACATACCATACAAGGTACCCATTTAAAATCCATTCAGTGGTTTTTAGTATATTCATAGATATGTACGTTACCACAATCAATTTCGCAACATTTTTATTGCCCCAAAAAGAAGCCCCACACCCTTTATCTATCACAGCTGATTCTCTACTTTGTTTTTGTTTTTTTTTTCTTTTAACAATATTTTTTCACACACCATACAATCTATCCAAAGTGTACACTCAATGGCTCTCAGTATAATCACAAAGTTGTGCTCTTATCACCACAATTTTAAAACATTTTCACTACTCCAAAAAGAAAAATCCCATACTCTTATATCCTCCTATTGTTGACCCTTAGAATGGATATAGTACCTTTATTGCAATTGATGAAAAAATAGTACACTATTACTGTTAACTATAGACCATAGTTTACATTAGGTGCATTTTTCCATATATCACCATATTATTAACACCTTGTAATAATGACGTACATTTGTTCTAGTTCATGAAAGAACATTCTTGTACTTGTACTATTAACCACTGAATAACTCACTTTTAATGAAAGAAATAAGACTTCTATGGTGCCTATGGAAGTCACTAATCTTATAAAGTACCTCATCACAAGAAGTAGCTGGTAATGACCACAGAAGATTCAGTTATCGTGCCAGATAGGAGACAGAATTTGGTGAGACTGGGTGCCTGTTCTGCAGGACATGATATATATTTTAAACCAGAAACTAAAATATAGCACTATTTCTTCTAGAGCCAGAACCTGTGGGTCCACAAGCCACAGAGTAGAAGTGGAGGAATTACTACATGCTTATTTATAATTACCCACTCAAACTCCTTAGACTCTCCCAAGAAATTGAAGAGGGGGGAAAACTTCCTAACTCATTCTATGAAGCTAGCATTACCCTAGTACCAAAGCCAGGTAAAGATATCACAATAAAAGAAAATTACAGACCAACATCTCTTATGAATATGATGCAAAAATCCTCAACAAAATACTAGCAAACTGAATCCAACAACACATGAAAAGAATTGCACACTATGATCAAGTGGGATTTATTCCAGGAATGCAAGGGTGGTTCATCATAAGGAAATCAATCAATGTTATATAATACATTAATAGAATGAGGGGAAAACACACAGTCACCCCAGTTGATTCATAAAAAGCATTTGACCAAAACTAACATCCTTTCTTTATAAGAAAATCTCAGAAAAGTAGGAATAGAAGGGACTTTCCTCAACATGATAAAAGTCATCTATAAAAAACCCCACAGCTAATATCATACTTAACAGTGAAAGACTGAAATATTTCCCCCTAAGGTCAGAAACAGGAAAAGGATGCCTCCTTTTACCACTGCTATTTAACATTGTATCGAAAGTGGTAGCTGGAGGAATTAGGCAAGAAAAAGAAATAAAAGACATCCAAATTGGAAAGGAAAAAACTATCCCTAGTCACAGATGACATGATCCAATATAGAAAAAATCCAAAAGAATCTACAAGAAAGCTAGTAGAGCTAATAAATGAATTCAGCAAAGTGGTCGGGTACAAGATCAATACACAAAAATCAATGGTGTTTCTATACAATGGCAATGAGCAATCTAAAAAGGAAATCAAGAAAACAATTCCATTTACATTAGCAACTAAAAGAATCAAGTGTCTAGGAATAAATTTAACCAAGGATGTAAAGGACTTGTACAAAGAAAGCTACAAATTGTTGCTGAAAGAAATTAAAGAAAAACTAAATAAATGGAAAGATATTCTGTGCTCATGGATTGGAAGACTTATCATTAAAATGTTGATACTACCCAAAGCAATTTGCAAATTCAGTGCTATCCCAATCAAAATTCCAAAAGCCTTCTTTGCAGAAATGGAAAAGCTAATCAGCAAATTTATACATGCAAGGGTAAGAGACCCTGTATAGCCAAAAACATCTTGGAAAAGAAGAACTAAGTTGAAGGACTCACACTTCCTGATTTCAAAACTCATTACAGGGGCCAGCTGTATAGCCCAGTGGATAGGGAACTGGTACACCACATGGGAGGCCCCGGGTTCAGTTCCCAGGGACCTCTCTGAGTGGGCAGACCACCTGAGAAGGTACAGCCGCCGTGGGTGGGGCAGAGCCGCCGTGGGCAGGGCAAAAAAGTCACCACGGGCAGGGCAAAGCCACCACGGGCAGGGCAAAAGCTGCCATGGGCAGGGCGAGCCGCCTGCGAATGGAGCAAAGCCGCCTGCAAATGGAGCAAAGCCACCCGCGAATGGAGCAAAAGCCACCTGGGAATGGAAGCAGACCCGCCCACAAGCGGGGCAAGCCGCCTGCGCAGTGAGCTAACTCTGCACATCGCCACAGCGGGGGGAGACAAAGCAGACATAGAAGAACACAAGAAATGAACATGCAACAAGAGCAAGCAGAAAGGGGAGGGATATGTAACCAACAAACAAAAAAAACTCATTACAAAGCTACAGTAATCAAAACAGTGTGGTACTGGCACAAGGGCAGACATATGGACCAATGTAATAGACTTGAGAGTTCAGAAACCAACCCATACATCTATGGCCAGTTGATTTTTGACAAGAGTATTAAGTCCACTCAATTGAGAAAGAATAGTTTCTTCAACAAATGGTGCTGGGAAAACTGGATATCCACATGCAAAAGAATGAAAGTGGATCTCTACCTCACACCATATATAAAAGTTAACTCAAAATGTAAGAGCTAAAGCTATAAAACTTTTAGAAGAAAACATAGGGAAATAGCACTAGGACCTTGTATTAGAAAATGGGTTTTTAGACTACACCAAAAGCATGAGCAACAAAAGAAAAAAATAGATAAATTGGTCTTCATTAAATTAGAAACTTTTGTGCATCAAAGGACATTATCAAGAAAGTGAAAAGACAACCAACAGAATGGGAGGAAATATTTGGAAACCATATCCATAAGGACTTAATATCATTGGCAAAGGACTTAGACATTTCTCCAAAGATATATGAATGGCCAGTAAGCACATGAAAAGGCCATTAGGGAAATGCAAATCAAAATCACAATGAGACAACTAGAATGGCTTTATTTTTAAAAAGCAAAATAATAAGTGCAGGTGAGGATAGTGAGAGATAGGAACCCTCATACACTGTTGGTGGGGATATAAAATGGTGTAGCTGTTGTGGAAAATAGGTTGGCAGTTCTACAAAAAGTTAAATGGAAAACTACCATATGACCCCTTGGCAATTCCACTTATAGGTATATATCCAAAGAACTGAAAACAGGGACTCAGATATTTGTACAGTAATGCTCATAGCAGCATTATTTATGATAGCCAAAAGGTGGAAGCAACAAAAACGCCCATCAGGAGATGAATGGATAAACAAAATATGGCATATAGATAAAAATGGAATATTATCAGCCATAAAAAGTATCTGCTACATACTATACCATGGATGAGTCTTGAAGATATCATATTGAGTGAATGTCAGACACAAAAGGACAGATACTGTATGATGCCACTTCTATGAAATAATTAGGATATGCAAATTTATAGAGACAGAAAGTAGAGAACAGGTTACCAGGGGCAGGGAGAGGGAGAATGACAGTTAATGCACAATGGGTGCAGGGTTTCTGTTTGGGGTGATGTAAAAGTTTTGGTAATGGATGGTTGTGCATGTAATTAATCCCATCGAATTGTATGTTCGGGTGAGGTTGATATGGGGAGTTTTATGTTGTATATATGTTACCACAATTTAAAAAAAGAAAGAGACTAAAGAGACAATGAAAATTAAATGCAATACATAATTCTAGACTGGATCTAGTAATGGAGGAGAAAATGCGAAAAGGGCATTCTTGGAACAACTGAAAAATCTGGAATATAGACTATGCTTTATATTAATGTTAAATTTCTTGAACTTGAAAACTGTACTTAGTGGGGTTATGTAAGTGACTATCCTTGCTCTTAGTGAATATACATGGAAATATTAAGTGTTCAAGGAGCATGATGTATGCAACCAATTCTCAAATGCTTTAAAAAAATGATAGAGATAGATAGATGATTGATAGAATGATATAACAAATGTGGCAAAATATTAAAAGTTGGTAAATCTGATATCTGCATCTGTATAGGGGTTAAATTGAAGTTCTCTATTGATTTTGGATTATTTTTGGAAACTTCCTGTAAGTTTGAAGCTATTTCAAAATAAAAAGTTAAAAAAAAATTCTTACCAGGTGAGTAATTGAAGCTTAATTCCACTGGGGAACTCTGGAAGCCAGTGTGAAACTCACCTCAGAGTTATCCCACCCAAGGAGGGAACAAGCTGGGGTATTTTTACCCCAACCCTTATTGAGAGCTGCTCGCGGGGTGCGCCATTAATTCCCTGCCCTTCCGAGGCTGCCAAAAGGGCAGGAAGCAGGTTCTGATGGCTGGAGAAAGACCCCAGGCAAAGATGACGCACGCTGTCAATTAGAGGTTGGATCAGTGTGCGCTGGTTTGGATTCCATTTCCAGTGAAAATCTGAAATAGAAATCTAGAGCCCATGTAGAAGGCCAGTCTTGCATGTGGGCTCCCAGAAGGGCAAAATTTGCTCTCCAAGAACCTGGTTACCAGATAAAAGTGAAACCCCAGGCTTCACGCATTATAGGAAGGATCTCCTAATACATGTCAGCCAGTCTCATTGGCTTGAGAGTGGACAGGACAGGACAGACCTCAGGTTGTTGATGTTGAGAGCTGAGTGAGGAGGTTATTCAGGGGCCAACATCCCCAATGAAGGTCTAACTGCTTTACCCAAGAAACAAATAAGCCCCCAAAGTGAACTACTGATTAATTACTACCAGCCAGGGTGTTTGGTACTAGAGCAGGAATGAATGGAGAACACGGATTAACCCTTAGCTTTTCAACTGAAGTCTAGGCTGTAATTGGCATTGCATATAAGTAGAGACTTTTGCAGGGCTAAATGTAAAGTCCCATAATTGGATTTTTTAAAAAAATCAATGGTATCATATAAATTATTTATGCTCTTTTATAAGTATAATGCACACATATATATTCATAATAAAACATTTCCTGTTGTTTCCCCAGTTCCTAGAATAGTCCCTGGCACATAGTAGGTGCTCAATAAATATTTGCTGAATTGATAAATGGTCTCAATATTTTCAATATACCAGAGAGAGCATTTTACATATAAGGAAAATGAAGCATCAAGAGGTTAATTTCCCTTAAATCCCACAGCTAATTTTTTTATCAAATGAGCGTAAGATTATTCCCTTTCTCATTGTTGTAGGGAGTAAATGAATTAACACATAACTTCTTGGGATGAGTGCCTGGCTCAGTGTTAGTTAGCTCAGTAACTATTAACTGTGTGTGTAAGGGACAGGGTTGAGGTGCAAACCCAGGCACGTCTGGCTGCAAAGAGGAATGTTTGCCAGTTTGCACTGAAGAATTCTAACTCATGCATGTAAAGCTCCCACCCCCAACCCATTAGAGGTTCCTTTTGTTCAGGGATTCTGCTGGCTCTTCCAAAACCTACCTATTTTCAGGTAGAGGTTTTTCCCCCTGTAAGGGTTTGCCTGGGCTCAACCCCTCCCCCACTCCCACTCCCTGCTGGGTCAATGGCTTTAGCCCTGGGGAGACTCCCGAGTACAGAGTTCACACTCAGCTCTGTCCCGGGGAAAGTCGCAGAGCTGAAAGCCTAGAGTTCCTAGCCTGAGTTGCTAGAGCGGACACCCTTCTGAGAAGTTGAGTTATAAGCTGTGTCCTGCCTCCTTTTTCCTCCCACCATATGAGTGAGCAACACTGGAGTAGGCTCCAAGAATGCTTTTTACAGTTGGAGTTTTTCTCCCTTGGCAGAAGGTTGAAAGCAATGCAAGTAAAATCTAGGTAGAGTTGGGATCCGGGCAGCAAGTATAATTATTAGGCTAGCACTGCACATGTGCGCCTCATCTAAGAGGGTCCCGCTCAAAGCACAGACACCTTTATGCTGGAAAATTTTTGTATGTCTATTATTATTTTGTTAATTGCAAAGATGGGTGATTTGTATATAGTTTACAATTTCCCGGTAGATGGCAGTAAAGTCTCTTGTTTTAGGAGATTTAGTATATTTTGTTCTTCCACTCACAAAGGAAAAATGAGTCAATAGTCAAAGCCAACAACAAACAGATCTAACATCATCTAAAAGAATTTCTGTTTCTAAACAAGAGACTCATTTTCCAATTGATGTGTTGGTAGGTAAGCATATAAAATTTTGGAAAAAAAATCCCTATTGGTATTAGTGCATTGTCTAATTTAACATTTTATATTGTATTTCATATCTTCTGCTGTTTATTTTCTGTACCCAAAAGGTATTGCTGAGTTCTCTATTTAAAGGGAACATAATTAAGAAGTTCATTATTATATGAATCTCCATCGAATAACATATCCTCATTTACCATCAATAATTCACAAAATAAGTATTTTATGCACATAAATTAGGGAAGCTAGTTAATGATCTGGTAATTATATAATAGGAATTCCTTGTTGCTATAGTTATATTGTCAGTAAAATATTAATACTTGATAATATTTAACAGCGTGCTAATTATATATTTTGTATGCTACATACATGTAAGTTCTAAGAGAAAATGTGAATTATTGCTTTTTTGCTTAGACACTAGAAAAGAGTTTTAAAAATTAATTTCAGACTCAGAAAACGGAGAAGAAAATGAAAGAAAATTATTTGTATCATTGAACACAATTTAGGAGAAAATTGAATGAAGGGAGGCAAAGACTGATGGATGAGAATGTGAATTTACTGTCAACATTTATGTCAAGTATAATTAATTAATTCTGAGAAAAACTGGAAAAGAAAAAAAGACATTAAATGATATATTTTTCACCTATATTGTTACCGGACTATGTAATTTGAATAAGAAATAATGGAACACTCTAGTTAATAATTACCTACCTTATGTAAGAAATTTAACTTTTCAAACATCAGTACAAGAAGTTTTCAGAAATTATTTACACATAAATTTTCAGTAATGATGAAATGCCCCCACTTTATTCTACCTTAACAATTTCTATGTTTTATCTATATTGAAAATTCTTCAGGGATGGAAAAAAATATCAACTGAAGAATGAAAATGTGAGCCAAGATTGGCAGCATTTATTACATAGCACTACTAACAACTAGGAGATAAAGTGCGCTTCAACAATAGTGTTAAGAATTCAAAGTTGAATTATGATTTGATAGATAGATAGATAGATGATAGATATGCCAACAAAGATGTTATGGAAATGAGAAACATCGTATGCACATAATATACATGATTAAGCTTTTGGCAAGTTAATATCTAGGGAGAAGATTATCCAGGAAACTATACGTGCAATGATGGGAATTGTCCTCCTTTGGCAGAAACTATACAACATTTAATAAACAATGGCATAGTGACACCAAATAATATTACACATTTTAAAGGAATGCAATACAAAATCAAATAATTAAAATTATAGCAGACATAAGGAATGAACTCATTTTGAAAAAGGTAAGAAATGCTAAATATCATTTGATTATTTTACATACAAACCCTGGTATAAGCCATGCAGAACTGATAATGTTATTAGATTTGTATATATCCCAAACACAAACATTTCGTATGTGAATGTCCAGTAGATGACATGACTAAAGAAAGCATATATGCATTTTTAGAAGACTACTTGCAAAAATGGAATTGAAAAAGAAAAAAAATTGTATACAGGATTGCCACAAACGTGTGTAGAGAGCATAATTGACTACAATAGAAAATTCTCAAAAAAATTGTGGCGCATTCTTTATTTTTAATTTTGCCACTACTTTAAAATTGGTATTGAGTGATGCAAATCAATTTTGACAGCACTGAATTTTTATATCATCCAAGAAATTATACAACTAGTCCTTTTGCCTCCACCAAATGTTGGAGTATATTGAAAACACATTTATGGAACATAAAATTTTAAATCATTGTTGAATATGTCATGGGAAAATTGAGTAGATGGCATCTTGTTACTAAAACTTAGAGGGATCGTGCAATACATGTTGATGGTATGAATAAAAATATAGATTCCAAAATGCCAATCACAAGTATACTTTTGAAAATATCCTTTTAAAATGCATTGCTCGGTACTAATTAGTAGTGAAGATAAAATTAATTTATAAGCAACATCAGACAGGCACAAATGTCAGTAGTATGTCATTTTCCCTTGAAAGCAAATAATGGTTAAGAAAATCTTTGAGTGAAAAACGAATTTTTGATCGTTACAAAAAGATATTATTGCTTCTAAACAAATTTCAGAATTTCTGGACATTGATCCCAATTACTCCAATGTAGAAAATACTAGAGAGTGGAGGAAGATTATTTCAAATCCCAGTTCCAGAATCAATCTTCCAATTACCCACAATTTATATCTATTTTTTCCTATATTGGTAACAATAATATTATCTGTAAAAGAAAGGTTTACATTGCTGAAAGAAAACCATAGCATTTTCAGTGTCCTCAATCAGCACCTCTCACCCTTTCATGTGCACACAGAGCGTCTGAGGATCTTATTAAAACACAGACTCTGATTCCTTAGTTCTGGAGTGGGACCTGAGATTCTGCGTTGCTAACAAGCTCCCGGTGATACTTGGTGCAGCAAGATTCTAGATATTAGATGTCATTTGAAGAATTACTACTAATATAATAATACCAAAGATGGTAAAATGTACAATTGAAATCGACTGAGGAACCTATTAAAGAATCTGATACCTCATTCATCAATGTATGAAGAACTAAAAACCTAAAGTTGTCGTTTTAAAATCTAATATTCTCCCACTGAAATATTACAATATCTTTGTAACAATAATTTTCCAGACCCATTTCCAAATCACTTTGTAACCTTCAAGATCCCATTATTTCTGCCACTATCGGTATCAGTGAAGAACGAGGCTCCTCAAAATTAAATCTGTTAAAACCAATGTAAAGTCCACAATGTCATTAGAAAGACTACCAATCTAGCGATCATTTCTATAAAATATGAGCTACGAAAGCCAAGTAAGTATTGAAACTGCCAAAAGATTTTTATTTCTACAGCTATTTTATAACAGATGATTTGATCCAAGCAATTTTGAGTTAATTGTTATAATTAAACATTTGAATTTTCTTATTTTATGACTCATTTAACTTTATAACTTATATAGTATGGCTATTTTTAATAATTGTTATTACTGAGAAATAAATAATATACTAATTTTTTTTTTAACTTGAGGAAGGGTAGCTTTTTCAAATTTGCACAAAATGCCATATGGGCTTGTGGAAGGCCCGGTTTGGGTAGAATACTTAATAAAGAATGAAATGGCCTGTGAAATCCATGTGCCTTGTCTCAGGCTCTTGGTATCCTAAAATTCCTGCCTCCTGTGATTAAAAGAATCAAAATATAGCCTCATCCAGGAGGAGATTTTGATGAGTCCCCAAATAGCTTTCTAGAAGGATACCCATGGTACTACGGAAAATGGAATTCCCAGCCATGGGTCTGTCTCCTGGGTGCCAAGGAGACCAACCACCAAGGCTTCATGGAAAATATAGGAACTATGGACTGCCTGGCATAGAGTCTTAGAGTCAGAAGCTTGTCTAGTGTCTAAGGCAGCTCCAGCTATCGAGTTTCCTTATCAGCAGTCCACAGGCTAGCCATTCCATTGACTCATTCTCTTCCTTGCTCCCTCTTCTTTCCCTTCTTCTTCTGCCTCTGTTATTGCTCTCTGCAGAGCTCAAGTAAAGGTAGAGCATCTGATGGGTCTACCATGTTCCTGCTGGACAAAACTCTTACAAGCAGAATCTCATAAGGCTGATTAACAGACTAGTGCTTTGAGAACCCCCTTGGAGGAACTCTCCTAAGCAGGGGGCAGTGGGCAGGAACCCCTGACATTCATGCAGGATTGGGACCATGGGCTAACCCTGGAGTGAGCCTTTTGAAAACAGTCCTTTTGCTTAAAAGACACCCTTGATGGAAATTATCTACACAAGCAGCATTTATTTTTCTGATTATAAAAGTGGAATGCCCACTTTAAAAAAAAGAAAATATAGAAAAGGATACAGAAGAAAACTAAAATAATCTCTATTAATTTTGAAGTATTTCTTCTAATTAAATGTGTGTGTACCTACACACAATATGAAATGTATATAAAAATTTGGATTATACTACATGTATTTTGTGGTTTCTTTTTCATTACCCTGTGAGATTTTTTTCCCCCTAGGTCATAAAAAAAATTCTTCAAAAACACCCTTGCTGATATCTCCCTCCTGTTCTGAGAGATGAGCTATCATCAGCTGCTTCACTATTGCAGGACAGATGTGAATTTTAACCAGATTTCATCTGTATGGCAATGTTGGAGGGATGGCTGTGGGGCCTTTTACCTCCAGCTCTGACAAGAAAATAGCTGGTTTCTTTCTCTAAGAAAGCTCTGGCAGCCGGGACTCCACACACAAGAAGAGAGGTTTAAAGAGGTGGAGGACCTGGCTTGGGAGTTTTTTGTACATATTTATGGGAAGGAGCTGATGGTAAAGGGTTACAGGATTAGAGAGCTAAGCAGAAGGACGGTACCTGGAGGCAGTCCGGCACGCTGAATTTACAACAGGAGCCTGGGAGCCGTATAAATGAGTAATGCTTCATGAGGTTCTTTTCCAAGTGAGCTGCAAAAATTGGCAGGGGCCCTTCAGTGTGCTGTCGATGTGTCTGGAATTCAAATAATTTGATTCTGAGATAAAACGACAATGGGAAGCAACACATTACCTTGAGAGAATGATGGCAGAGCCAGCTGCTGCAACCAGTATTCATGGAAGATGTTGCAGGAACAACTGTTCTCCATTTGCTGTCCCCCCTGAAATCTCTATCATGCCTCGTTGCTATTGCCCTTACTCAAGGGCATTAAATTAAAAAGTAATATAGCTGGTAACTCTTTTTATTTTATTTTTTCCTATTCCAGGCAGTGAAGAATGGGGAAAGTGAAATAAAACCCTGACTGAAACTGATATGTCTCTTTAAAAAATGATGCTGACATCAAACACAGCTCAGGAGAGCGCGTTTGAATATGGGGTAGCACTGCAACTAAAGCAGCACTTGCTTTCTCTTCTTTAAAATGGTCTTCGTTGGCTGAACATGTTAATATTTTTCCAAGGTATAGCAGCTGGGAGGTTTCCATCCCTAATAACAGGCGATCTGGTGAGCTGGCTCCTGTTATCTTTGGAATCACAGGCGGGTTGTCATTTCCATTAGAGGAATTGATAAGCAGATTCTCACTTTTTTTGCCCAAATATAGTGCTCACACCACCTCTTGCTTATAGACTGTTTAGCCTTCCTGAAGCACTTTTTTTTCCCAAGCCTTTTTAATCCATGGCATAGCATCCTGGAGAAGAACCCTGGGAAGGGACTGTGGAGATGTTTATTGTGATTTTGGGTTTGCTATTATGGTTTTCGTTCTCTGGGTCTCATTTTCTTCATCTGAAAAGAATTCTCGGATTCTCTTCTCTCATTTGACAATTTTCTACTAATGGTCACATTGGCAAAATATTCCAGATATCTTGACTCCACATTTCCTACAAAATTCACACTCCTCTAAAACAAATTTGACAGATTTAACATTTTGGTTCTTCTTCTTAACCTAATAATTAGTTGTAAGAATGTGAACATGTAAATAACCATTGCAACCATTTACGTAGTATTTACTACAAGACAGGTCTGTTGTAATGCTTATTTATCCTCGCAAAAACTCTATGAGATAGGTAGGTAGGTATTATTATCCTAATTTTATAAATGTAAGAAATGCGTACAATATGTCTAGTTTCTGCTACAGAAGTACCTTGGTCAGGCAAGGGACATAAGGGACAATTGAATGGATAAAAGTTCATCAGCAATATGCCCCCAGACCCAGCCTTTCTCCTGGATCCATGGATTTAGGGTAAAACCTATTTCGTCTTCTCCAACTCCTCTTACTGGGAATGAGAATTCAAAATATCCGTATCAATTCAAGATCAGCAATTCCTCATGGACCAAAAAATAGAAAATCATTTCTAAACCAGAATAACCAGGTCAAAAATAATCCAGTTATACCTATTCCATTCCTAAAGAGTTTCTTCAAGAAAATGAATTCATATTTCATTAGTGTCTCTCTCTCTCCCTCCCTCTCTCCCTCTCTCTCTAATAAGCAAGATATAATGTACTACTTGTATTCAAACACATCTTTAAAGACTGGGAGTAATGGATAGGTCAGTTCCCCCTGGCATTTATTATCACCATCTCAGGTTACCATTAGAGCATAATGGCCCAGAAAGGGTGCCTAGGTGTCCACTCAGGTCTCTTCATTCAACACACTTAGGGAATAAGGTCCTCAGCTTTGCAGGTTTAGATATATGATCTTATCGGTGTCCCAGAGGTGTTGGGTATGGGAAGGCAACTCATACTAACCTGAATTTGGTTAGTGAAAGATTAAATTATAATACAGAATGTCATGTTAACATTCTGAAATCAAATTATCCAGAAAACTGGTCACTCTCAGGGCCTTCTCTCTATATAGAGAAACTACAAGGGAAGCCAAGTGTCTTAGTTTGCTAAAGGTTGCCAATGCAATATACCAGAAATGGGTTGTTTTTTATAATGGGAATTTATTAAGTTAAAAGC
>PVKH010018744.1:0-15051 GCA_004027955.1 Chaetophractus vellerosus | reverse complement strand
CCTTCTATGTACAGTTTCTGACCCAAGTGTCAGGGCAGACACAAGTGAAATGGGGGAGTCAATTCCTGTTGACAATGAACTAATACTCTGTGAATGGTGAGGTCATGCCACTTTTAGAGGTAACCAAAACCTTTTAAATGGAGGAAGAAAAATCACCCATCACTTTCATGGTTTTGGGGTACCATTGAAAACTGAATTCAATTTCTGAAGGTCACTCTTAGGTATTAGGTGAGACTAAGAGTTGTATCCATTTTGATCACACCTTATACTTCTGGACACATGTTCATGTTTTTTAAGTCCTATGGTAGTTTGAGTCTTTTTGGGACCCCCAAAAATTATGTTCTTAAATTGGTCCATTCCTATGGATGTGGGACCCTTTGATTGGTTTGGATTCACTTGAGATTCATTTGATTGGATGCTTCAGTGGGGTGTCTTGGTCCTCTTGCTGGAGTCCTTTATAAATGGGATAGAGGAGGCTGCAGACACAGAGAAAAACTCCTAGAAGCTAGGAGGAAACCAGAAGCTGAAATCAATGGAACACAGAAGCTGAGAGGAGGCCACTGAAGCCAGAAGCTGAAAGCAATGAGGCCCGGAGGTGAGGGAAGAGACAAGTAGGAGAGACAAATGGATCCTCCCATGTGCCTGATTGCCCACAGCCACAGCTCAGGGAGAAAACATCTCCTGATGATGCCTTGATTTGGACACTTTCATGGCCTCAGAACTGTAAGTTTATAAGTTAATAAATCCTCATCATAAAAGCCAACCCATTTCTGGTATATTGCCTTGGCAGCCTTTAGCAAACTAAAACAGCTCTCATATCTTCTGCCAAGAAACTTATGAGCTTTGGGGAGGCCACTTTATGAATGTTGGGCAACAGAGATTATGAAATGGAACTAAGACTACCATCAGCAACTCTCAACTGCTGATTTTTCTACCAAAGAATACTGAAAGAGGAGAAAGCAAGGAAACCTGCTTATGTTAAAATTATTTTTTATCTTTTAATTATAGAGCCTACCAAGTGCATGGTAGAGAAGAAAGAAACATTTCATGGACTTTAAGAATTAATCAAAGGAGAAAAAAGATGTCCTGAGATGCAAAGGGCATGAGAGATGAACCAACCAATACCTTCACATATGCCCTTCCCTCTGCCTGGAATACCACTCTTTGTCTGCAAGTCTCATGCAAGTCTCTGCCTGGAATTCACATCTGTAAGGAAACTACCCATGGTCCCCTCAAGTTTGCACCCCTCCTGTATGATCCCATAGACTTTCACCATCTCATAACATTTATCATACTTTATTGTGCATTGATTCAAGCTCTTTCCAACTTAAGACATTTGCTCTTTTACAGGTGCCTACATGGGCCTATAATAAATATTTTTAAAATGGATGCACAAAGTTATCTCTGTTCTTCATGAAAGGAAGGCAATACAGAAAAAGTTTTAATAGTGTAGATGAGTGGGAGTGTGTATTAGTTTCTTGTGGCTGTTGTAACTACTTTAGTGGCCTAAAACAGCAGAAATTTATTCTCTCCCCATTCTGGGTGCCAGATGTCCAAAATCAGTATCAATGAACTGAAAGTCAGTTTGATGGAGGTTCTAGGGTATAATCTTTTTCTTGTCTTTCCCAGCTTTGGGTGGTTGCTGGCTTTGCTTGGCTTGTGGCCACATCACTCCACTCTTCAAAGCCAACCTCTCTAAATTTCTCTCTGCTCCATTTTCACATCACCTTCTGTGTGTGTGTAAAATCTCCTTCTGCCTCCCTAAAAATCCAGTATGATCTCCCCACCTCAAGTTACTTAACTTAATCACATCTGCAAATACTTTGCCATATAAGATAACATTAACATATTTCAGGAACTAGGATGTTGTTATCTTTGTGGAGGGTGGTGGGTCATTTTTCAGTCTACCACAGGGGTTTTGTGAAAAAAGAAATTTTTCATGATGATAAAGCAATTAGCAAGATCTAATATTGATGAAATTTAATAAAACTGTCAAAAAGTTCAAAACCTTTGAAAACAGGAAAAGTGGATAAAGAGAAAATAAAAGCAAAATTATTATTTAAAAAAAAATAGCCAAAATATTTCATTTAGCAATCTAGGGAGGTAGACTCTATAACTCAATGGTTAAGAGCACAGATTCTCGGAACCACCTGTCTGATTGGAATCTGGCACTACCATTTATTGGCTGTGCGATCTGGGGCAAGTTATTTAGCTATCCTGTGTCTCGATGTCCACATCTTTAAAATGGAAATAATTTACTTCATAGGATTGTGTTAACTAGTTAAAAGAATACATTTAAAGCACTTAGCAATGTTTACTATTATTATTTTAAGAAAACCAGAAGTATACAAGAGAAATATGAATTTAGAAGAGGCAGATAGTATAAATGTGTGGAAGATATACATTGATAAGAAAAGAGAACTTTAAAATGTGTTGCCAAGAAGGAAGAGTTAAAAAAAAAAACAAAAAACCAAGATGCTGCATAAATGATGTAGGGATGAAAGAATACTTTTTTACAAAAGCAAATTAAAAACAGTTGCAACCACAAATTTGGGGGAGAAATAGGGTAAATATATTGCACATCAGAAAAAAGACCAAGACTATAATTGAGAACATAAAAAAAATTACAAAAAGCAGAAAAGAATGCTCCAAGGGTAACAACTGTTCATTCCTTTATATATTCATGTGGCTGATAGTGATTTTCAGACCTCCTATGTTTGCTGATTTTTTGTCTAGTTGCTAAGAGAAGAATGATAAAATTTCTAAGACTGTGGAATTGTCAAATTTTCCTCTTAATTCTATCAGTTTTTGCCTCATGTATTTTGAAACTTTGCTACATAAATATTTATGATTATTGTTATAGGATCATAAAATATTATCCTTTTATTATAATGAAATATTCCTCTTTGTGTCTGATAATGCTTTTTTGTCTTGAAATCTATTTTGTCTGATATTTATGTAGCCATTCCAGCCTTTTTATCTTTTTATGTTTTCTCTTGGCACAGAATATATCTTTTTATTTATTATTTGAGCCTAAATGTGTCTTCAAATTTTATAGCATGTTTCTTTTAGAGAGTAGTTTTAAAAATCCATTCTGATAATCTCTGCCTTTTGATTGATGTGTTTAATACATTAATGTTTAATGTAATTATTGATATGCTTGGGTGGGTCTATCATTTTATTTGTTTTTTACTTGTCTCCTTTGTTTTTTTTAATCTTATATTCATCATTTATTGCCTTTGTAAGATTATTTGAACATTTTAAATTCCATTTTACTTTTCCTATTGGCTTCTTAGCTACACTTATTTTCATTTTTAAGTGATTGTTCTACTGATTACAATATATATCCATAACATTCCACAGTTAATATGGTAACATGGAAATACTTTGTATAAAATATGGAAGCATGTAAATATATATAGATCCATATTGATCTCCACTCCTTCCTTGGTGTGATAGAGTTATATGATTACATAGATATACATTATAAATACAAGACAGTGTCATAATTTTTTGTTTAGTTATATGACTTATTTTGAAAGTTAAGAGGAAAAAAGAAAAAATAATCTTTTGAATTTCCCTGGCTATTTTTTACCAATATTAATAGTCTTCATCCTTTTTTGAGGATCCAAATTTCCATTTAGAACAATTTCCTACAGTTTTGTTCATTGAAAGCATATTTTATATTTTGCTTTTCCTTTTTCATAACAAATCACTTTTATTGATAGATATTTAAAAAGCATAAGTCCATCCAAAGCATACAATCATAAGTATTTGGTATAATCACATAGTTGTGCATTCATCACTTCAATCGTTATTACAGCATTTTCATTATTTCAATAATAATAATAAACAAAACACAGACAAACAAACAAAAAACTTATCAGCTCTCAGTCTCTCTATGCTTCCCCTCCCATGCATAGCTGCTATTCTGTTTCT
Organism: Chaetophractus vellerosus; assembly: GCA_004027955.1. Lineage (NCBI taxonomy): Eukaryota > Metazoa > Chordata > Mammalia > Cingulata > Chlamyphoridae > Chaetophractus > Chaetophractus vellerosus. The sequence goes on along the minus strand of PVKH010018744.1, from coordinate 11,112 downwards.
GTCTCTCTAGTTTATTTGTGTTTATATTTTGTAAAAATAGTCATATGTATGCAATATTACTATTATTTGTATTTCACATTAGTTTCACTAAGTTATACAGTCCCATGTTACATTTTTTAGCTTTCCTTCTAGTAATATACATGTCTTAGACTTTCCCTTTTAACCATTGCCACAGCCATATAATAGCTCTGCTAGTCACAAACACTATGATGTGCTCTCGCCATTTCCATTCATTTCCAAAGATTTACAAATAACTTTTTTACGAATTCTGCACAGATTAACCCTTAGCTTTTCACTCTCTAACCTCATTCTATTTTTTGGTGACCTATATTCTAATTATTAACTCCATGAGTTTACAAAATATATTTAGTTCATAATACACAATCATACAATATTTGTTCTTTTGAGTCTGACTTGCTTCACTCAACATAATGTCCTCCAGGTTCTTCCATGTTGTCATATGCTTCGTGACTTCATTTTTTCTTGCCACTGCATAATATTCCATCTTGTGTATACACCACAGTTTGTTTATCCATTCATTGGTTGATGGACATGAGTTGCCTCTGTCTTTTGGCAATTGTGAATAATGCTGCTATGAACACTGGTATGCAGATGTCTGTTTGTGTCACTGTTCTCAGTCTTCTGGGTATATACCCAGTAGTGGTATTGCCAGGTCACACTATATTCAACTTCCTTAGGAACTGCCAAATACTCCTCCACAGTGGCTGTACCATTCTACATTCCCACCAACAGTGAATTAGTGCTCCTATCTCTCTACATCCCTCCAACACTTGTAGTTTTCTGACTTTGTAATAATGGCCATTCTAATAGGTGTGAAGTGATTTATCATTGCAGTTAGAATTTGCATATCCCTAATTGCTAGTGATGTTGAATATTTTTTCATGTTTCTTTTTTGCCATTTGTATTTCTTCTTTGGATAAATGTCTATTCAAGTCTTTTGCCTATTTTTTAAGTAGGCAGTTTGCCTTTTTATTGTTGAGTTGTAGTATTTTTTTTATATATCATGGATATTAAGCTCTATGTGATATGTGATTGCCAAATATTTTCTCCTATTGAGTCAGCTACATTTTCACCCTTTTGATGAAGCCCTTTGAGGTGTGAAAGTGTTTAATTTTGAGGGGATCCCATTTATCTTTTTTTTTTTCTTTTGTTGCTCGTGCTTTGGGTATAAGGTTTAAGAAACTACTGCCTACCACAAGAAGATATTTTCCTACATTTTCTTGTAGGGGTTTTATGGTCATTGCTCTTATATTTAGGTCCTTGATCCATTTCAAGTTAATTTTTTAAAATAAGATGTGAGATAGCAGTCCTCTTTCTTTCTTATGGATATGGATATCCAGTTCTCCCAGCACCATTTGTTGAACAGGCTGTTCTGGCCCAGCTGGGAGGGCTTGATGGCCTTGTCAGAAATCACTTGGCTGTAAATGTGAGGGTCTATTTTTGAGTTCTCAATTCGGTTCCACTGGTCAATCTATCCGTCTTTATGCCAGTACCAGCTGTTTTTACCACTGTAGCTAAGTAATATGCTTAAAGTCAAGAAGTGGGAGACCTCCAACTTTGTTCTTTTTAAAGACATTTTTGGGGCCCTTTACCTTTCCAAATAAATTTGATAATTGGCTTTTCCATTTATGCAATGAAGGCTGTTGGGATTTTTATTGGGATTGCACTGAATCTGTAAATCAGTTTGGGTAGAATTGACATCTTAATGATATTTAGACTTCTACTACATGCACGCAGAGTGCCCTTCCATTTATTTAGGTTTTCTTTGGTTTCTTTTAGCAATGTTTTGTAGTTTTCTGAATATAGATCCTTTATTCCTTGATTAAGTTTATTCCTAAATATTTAATTCTTTTAGTCACTATTATAAATTGAATTTTTTTCTTATTTCCTCCTCAGACTGCTTATCAGTTGTGTATAGAAACACTTTTGATTTTTGTGTATTAAACATGTATCCTGCCACCTTGCCAAACTTATCTATTAGTTCAGGAGCTTTATTGTGTATTTTTCAGGATTTTCTAGATTTAGGATCATATCATCAATGAATAGTAAAAGTCCTTCTTCTTCCTTTCCTATTTGGGTGCCTTTTATTTCTTTATTTAGCCTAAATGTTCTAGCTAGCACTTCTAGCACAATATTGAGCAACAGTGGTGACATTGAGCACCCTTGTCTTGCTCCTGATCTCAGTGGGAAAGATTTCAGTCTTTCACTGTTAAATACAGTGCTAACTTTAGGTTTTTCATATATGCACTGTACCATATTGAGAAAGCTTCCTTCTATTCCTGTCTTTCAGAGTGTTTTTTATCAAGAAAGGATGCTGTGTTTTGTCAAATGCCTCTTCTGCATCAGTGAGAAATAAACTAAAGAAGGAAAAATCATGTGATTTTTTCTTCTTCAATTTATTTAATGTGGGTTTTTAAACTAATAGATTTTCTTGTGTTGAACCACCCTTGCATATCTGGGATTGTGGTGTATAATTCTTTCAATGTGCTTTTGGATTCTGTTTGCAAGTATTTTGTTGAGGCTTTTTGCATCTATATTCATTAGAGATATTGGTCTATAATTTTCTTTTTTCTTGGTATCTTTATCTGGTTTTGGTATTAGGGTGATGTTAGCTTCATAGAATGAATTTAGTAGCATTCTTTTGTATTCAGTTTTTTGGAAGAGCTTGAGCAAGATTGGTATTTGATTGTCTTTGAATGATTGGTAGACTTCATCTATGAAGCTATCTGTTCCTGGGCTTTTCCTCTTTGGGAGAATTTTGATGTCTGTTTCAACCTCTTCACTTGTGATTGGTTTGTTGAGATCGTGTATTTCTTCTAGGGTCAATGTGTGTTGTTCATGTATTTCTAGAAATTTGTCCATCTCATCTACATTATCTAGGTTTTTGGCATACAGTTGTTCATTGTATCCTCTTATGATCTCTCATTTCTGCAGCGTCAGTGGTAATGTTTCCCCTCTCATTTCTGATTTTATTTATTTGCATCTTCAGTCTGTTTTTCTTTGTCAGTCCAGCTGAGAGTTTTGTTGATTTTGTTGATCTTCTCAAAGAACCAAATTTTGCTTTCATTGATTCTCTATTGTATTTTTTGTTTTTGTTGTTCTTGATTTCATTTATTTCTGCTCTGATATTTATTTCTTTCCTTTGACTTGGTTTTGGATTAGTTTGCTGTTCTTTTTCTAGTTCCTCGAAGTGTCCAGTTAGATCTTCAATTTTAGCTTTCTTCTTCTTTTTTTTGATTTCATAAGCATTGAGGGCTATAAATTTCTCTCTCAGCACTGCCTTTGTGGTGTCCCATATGTTTTGATATGTTGTGTTCTCATTTTCATTTGTCTTAAGATATTTACTGAATTCTCTTGCAATTTCTTCTTTGACCCACTGATTATTTAAGAGTGTGTTTTTTAATCTCCATATATTTATGAATTTTCCCTTTTTCCATCCATTATTGATTTTCAGTTTCATTCTGTTATAGTCAAAGAGTTTTGTATCATTTCAATCTTTTAAAATTTATTGAAATCTGACCTGTGAGACAACACATGGTCTATACTGGAGAAGGATCCATGCATGCTTGAAAATAATGTATATTGTTCTGTATTGGAGTGTAATGGCCATAAACGTCTGTTAGGTCTAGCTCATTTATCATATTATTCAAGCTCTCTGTTTCTTTATTTATCCTCTCTCTATATGTTCTATCCAATACTGAGAGTGTTATATTGAAGGCTCCAACTATGATTGTAGAGACATCTATTTCTCCTTTCAGTTTTCCGTGTGTGCCTCATGTATCTTGGGGCACCCAGGTTAGGTGCATAAATATTTATTATAGTTATTTCTTCTTGGTGAATTTCCTCTTTTATAATGACCTTCTTCATCCCTTATAACACTTTGGATTTAAAATCTATTTTGCCTGATATTAGTATCACTATTTCAGCTCTTTTTTTGTTACTATTTGAGTCAAAAGTCTTTTTCCAACCTTTTACTTTCAATCTGGTTGTGTCCTTACATCTGAGGTGAGTTTCTTGTGGACAGCATATAAATTACTCATATTCTTTTTATCCATTCTATCAGTCTGTGACTTTTGTTTGGGGAGTTCAATACATTATCATTCAATGTCATTACTGTAAAGGCATTACTTACTTCATCCATTTACATTGGAAGCTATAGAAGAAGCTATAGAAGAAGAAAGCTATGAAGATAGTCATATCTTACTATTGTCTGTCTTTTTGCCTTTTAATTTACCCTTCCAAATAATCTTCACTTCTACACTGTTCTCCAAGTCTTTCAGCCTTGTTTTCTTCCTTTCTGGCTACAGCACTCTCTTTAGTATCTCTTGTAATTCTGGTCCTTTGGTGGTATACTCTTTCAGTTTTTGTTGAAGCCTTTAAATTCACTATCATTTTTGAAGGACAGTTTTGCCAGATACAGAATTCTTGTCTGGCAGGTTTTCTCTTTCAGTACCTTAAATACATCATGCCACTTTCTTCTTGCTTCCATTTTTTTTTTTTTTTTTGAGGTACCAGGGCCAGGGATTGAACCTGGGACCTCATATGTGGGAAGCTGGCACTCAACCACTGAACCACATTGGCTTCCCTGGGTTGCTTTTTTTATTTGTTTTGCTTGTTATTTGTTTTTGTTTTTTCAGGAAGCTTGAGACACATCCACTTCCCTCTAATGTACTTTTAATCTCATCCATCATGCCTTAAAGTCCCATAAGCTCTATAACTCTTCTTTGCAGGCTTTCAACTTGTTCTTTATGCTCACCCAGTGTCTTCTTACTTTCTTTTATGTCTTTACCATATTTTCTTTCAATTCTTTGAATTGGTTTAGTAGAATTGTAGGATTATCATTGATTAGATGTCTTAAATCCTGTATGTTGTCAGGATATTTGGTTTGTTCCTTTGCTTAGGCCACCTCTTTCTGTTTCCTAGTATGGTTTATAATTTTTTGCTGATGTCTAGGCATCTGATTTGCTAGTGAAGTTACTCTGATAGTAAATTCTTCTCTCTTTTTTAGTTTTTTTTTTCCCTGCAGCACTTCTTTGATTTTTGATTCAACTTATTCTAAGTCTTTAAAATTGCCCAGCTTAAGTTATAAAACTTTGGCCAGGGACTCTCTAATGGGGTGCATATTTTCTCTCAGGGGTGAGGTAAAGAGAAACCTAAAAGCAGTTTTTCTCCTTGCAGCTTCCTGGCTGCCCATCAGATGGCACCTGTCAGTGAACCTTTCCACTGAGGTATTTCTTTGAGCCTCAGATTTGTAGTGTTTCTGGTCTGGCCAGAGCCAAGATTCAAAGCAGGCTTTACTGGTCAAATTCACTGAAGAGAAGCCCTTCAACTCACCCTCCCTCTTCCCTTATAACAGCTGACAGGGAGGAAGACATCTGTCCCCCATTTCAGTCAGCTGCAGTGAGCCAGTGGTTTCATCCTGGGTTAATGTCTTGAGAGTGGGAGATGGAAGCCCTTTCTAGCCGCCACAGGGGTTTAGTAACTCATGTTTGTTGTTTTGGGTTCTTCAGCTCTGTGTCCCTCACCCTCCTGGATGTTGTATAGCACTGTCCTGGTCTGCTGACCTCCAAAACAAGTTCTTCAGACAGCTTTTGGCCCTTTCTCCATTGTTTTTGTGAGTAAGTTGAGCCCTGCCTTCCTACTCTGATGCCATCTTCCTGGAAGTCTTTGATTTTACCTTTTCAAGGATAGTTAAAAGAATTGCCTTAAAATCAATTTCTGTTAGTTTCAACATCTGATTAATCTCAGGTTCTGTAGTGGCTGACTTTTTTTCTCTTGAGAATGTGTTCCATTTTCTTCATTGTTAATATGTCAGATAATTTTGGATTGTTTTATGTATTTAAAGAATTTGAAGTTATGGAGATTCTGGTTTCTGTTATTTTTCTCTAATGTGTGTTGTTTCCTTTGTTTTACCAGACAATTTTCTTGACTGCAAACTCTATTATTTGGGGCAGCAGCTCTGATCTTGATTCAGATATTTTGGCTTTAGCTGAGCTGCGTTACACTGTTCCATGTGTGCATGGTTCAGAGATCAGTTTGAGATAAGGATAAAGAGAATTTAGGGATCCTTTCTCTGTCTTTTTCTCTTCCAGGATTCCCCTACTCACTTCAGTAACAGTTCTCCAGCTTCACTTTTCTAGTTTGTTGACCAGAAAGACTGTGGTTTTGTTCATCAGTGCCAATGTTGCATATGTTGCATTGGACTGCCAAACTGATTATGTTTACTCCATAGTTAACACTGCAGAAATAAGGAACTTACACCACAGTGCTTCCCTTATTAGAGTAGGTACATCCTATGAGATTCTATCTGCTTCTGTTCATGCTCCAGTGACTTCAGGTTGTTGTTATTGTATGATACACAGGTTTTATCATTATTTCAGAGAAGGAATCTTCTGGTAGGGTCTAATTCATCATTATGAGAAACTGGAAGTGTCTGTCACTTGCAATATTGTTTCTAAGAGTTAAAAGTTGGGAACAACTTGAATGTCTATCAATAGCAGAATGATTAAGGAGACTGTGGTACATCACCCTCTGGAATATTATGTAAAAGTTTAAAAGAATAAGATCAATCTAGCTACTAAGAGGAAAAGCTCTCCAGGACATACTGTTGGATTTACAAACAAGTTCCAGAACTGTATGCATAGCCTGTGTATTTTGGCTTTAGTGGATGCTATGGTATCCCTCCCATTTCCTCCCTCCAGGTTGAATACGCTCACTCTTTGAGCTGCCAGGAGCATTGGCTACTGAAGGATCATAGTGGAGTCCCTCCATAGGATTTGACCTTGGTTGAAGAGAGCCATATTCCCAAAGTACACCCACCCCCAGGAGAAAACTTGCATCCAATGACAGTTCTGCATGAAGATCCAATGACCCAGGCCTCTTGCCTCAATGTGGATAAGCTATGAAGGCCTATCTTAGCACTAGAGTTCCCCCATAAAATCAGCTGGTGCATCAGTTGTATAGCTTCACAGTTCAACTTCTTCTGCCAATCCCTGCTTCCTCCACCCCCTTGCAGCTGTTGTTCTTGCAAAGTATTCTCCATGAAAGGTCCTGCATGCAAATCTTCACCCGAGAGTCTAATTCCCAGGGAACATAAACCTAAAGCATCCCAAACATTTAGGTAACTTTTATAATAAGGCAAAAATCTCACAAATTATACTGTATGTTTTCATAGGTACATATATGAATGTAAATTCATAGAAAACATTCTCAAATAGTAGAGGTGGAAACAATAATAGCAGTTACTTTTGGGATTGGAAGGGGTATTCAAGATATACTTAAACTTATGTGTATTGTTGAAATTTGTTATAACTCTATACATAGTTAGGGACAACTAAAAATAAATACAATTGTGAAAACCAAAAGATAACTCTCAAATCTATATCTTCAATCCAGATCCTTCAAAACTTTCATCCAGGGCCCGGCTAGATAGCTCGGTGGATAGAGAGCGCGCTGGGGTACCACATGGGAGGCCCCGGATTCGGTTCCCGGGGACCTCTCCGAGCGGGCAGACGGCCTTGAGAGGGGCAAGCTGCCGTGGGTGGGGCGGAGCCGCCGTGGGCAAGGCAAAAAACAAAAGCTGCCACGGGCAGGGCGGGACCCCCACAGGCATGGCAGAGTCACCCGTGAAAAAGCAGAGCTGCCGCCTGCGAACCACCGCAGAAGCCAGGCAGCCCGCGAAGGACATGGAGGACTGCTGCCCGCAAAACATGGAGCGGAGCCACCCGTGAGGGCGGAATGGAGCCACCCTCAAACGGAGCGAGCCACCACCGCGGAGGGCCGACTCAGTGCGTCGCCGCAAAGATGGGGGGAGACAAGTAGCAGACATAGAAAGACACAGAAGAAAGGACACACAGCAAGAGCAAGAAGAAAGGGGGGGGATATGTAATAAATAAAATAATAAATCTTTTAAAAACAAAAAAAACTTTCATCCACTCATCCAGTTGCCCAAGCAAAAAGAGACTCATTATTTACTTCTCTTTCTCCCACATTCATGTTCAAGTTCTGTCAATTCTATGTCCTTAATATCTCTCAGACCCCTCTATCCCTTGCTACTATCTTATTGGAGGTTTCCATCCACTTTTGCCTGAATTATTTTTTTAGAATCTTGACTTTTCTACTTGCCCCAGTCTTGCTCCTCTCTAATCCATTCTTCACATCCCAGCAAGAGCATTTTTCCATAACATTAAATTGTTCAAATTATCCTTCTTTGGTGGGGATCCAGGAGGACTCTAAAGTCCCTAGCATATAAGGCCCTGCTCATCTGGCCTCATATATTCTAGCCCCATTGAAAGATTTGTACTTCTTTTGGTCTTCTATGCTTTGGCAGTTTGATGTCATTTATGAATTCCAGAAATAGATATTGGATTATGTTTGTAAACTGGTCTGTTTTTCTGGGTATATTAGATTGTATTAGATTCAGAGGTTTCATCTTCACTTGATTAAATTAAGATTGGGGCTTTGATTCAGTCACATTGAGTCCCCACCCCCGTGGTGGGTGGACACTCAGACAGAAAAAGGACACTAATGAAGGATGTTGTTTTGTGTGTGTGTGTGTGAATTTTTTTAAAAAATTTATATATATATATATATTTAGTATACATTGATTACATAAATGTTACACAGAAATTCCAGGAATACCCATATGCCACCCCCCCACACCCCCCAAAACCTCCCACATACACTTCCCTCATCAGTGTGGCATAATGCCTGTGATAGATATACACATTTTGGGGCTTTGCCATCAAGCATGGATCACAGTTCAGACTGTAGATGACCTTCTCTCCCACGCAGTTCTGCATGATACATGATGATAGAAAATGGCCTACATCTGAAGGAAGTTGTTAATGTGAAAATGTGGGAGGGTTAGGAAGCGGGGCATATGGGAATTCCCTATATCTTTTATGTAACATTTATGTAATCTAAGTAGCTTTTAAAAAATTAAAAAGTATAAAACAAACAAACAAAAAAAACATGACATAGAAGAGAATTGAGATTTTTGACACTGGAGCCCCGGGGAGAGAACGAGCCATTTGCCTGGTAGTTTGCTGCTGCAGAGACCAGAGCCTAGAGCAGCTGAGCCTGGGAAAGAGACAAGCCCTCCAGCCTGCAGCTGAGATCGGAAGAAGCTGGGCCCATGGAGCCTTAAGAGGAAGAGGAAGGCTGAACCCTCGCTGACATCACCTGCCATCTTGCTTCAATATGTGGCAAATGGCTTTCGGTGAGAAAGTACCTCTAATGGTACCTTAAGTTGGACTCTTTAGGGCCTTGTGACTGTAAGCTTCTACCTCAAATAAATACCCTTTATAAAAGCCAACAGAATTCTTGGTACTTTGCATCAGCACCCCTTTGGCTGACTAAAACACATGCTCTCTTTTAGGTCTGGCCCTTCCCACATTTTCCCGAATCAACATTCTGTCTAACTTATCTCATTATCATTTACCTAGATAACTCCTATTAAACTTTTAGGACCAGTTAGGTGTCCCTTCTTCCAAAGATCAAGTTAAGTACTCTTCTTCTATGCAACCAGGGAACCTTATGCTTTTCCCATCATGGCATTCATCACAGTCCATCATTATTGCCTGTTTATCTATGACCCTCACTAAAATCTGAGTTTCTTAGTATCTTAGTCTTATTACTATTTTTATACTTAACATCTAGTACATAGTGTTACCAGTTTCAACAAATAAATACACAGGGAGAGTGCTCAGTGAAATTGAATTTCAGTTAAACAAAAATGCATTTTTTAGTATAAGTATTCCCCAAATATTGCATGTGATATACTTATTCTTAGAAAGATGTTCAGGGGCCGGCTGTAGCCCAGTGGATGGGGCGCTGGTACACCACATGGGAGGCCCCGGGTTTGGTTCCTGGGGGCCTCTCCGGGTGGGCAGACCACCTGAGAAGGCAAAGCCACAGTGGGTGGGGCAGAGCCGCCATGGGCAGGGCAAAAAGCTGCCACGGGCAGGGCAAAGCCACCACGGGCAGGGTGAGCTGCCTGCGAACGGAGCAGAGCCGTCTGTGGATGGAGAAAGGAGCTGCTCGGGAACGGAAGCGGAGCCGCCCACAGGCGGGGCAAGCCGCCTGTGCAGTGAGCTGACTCGGCGCGTCGCCGCAGCGAACGGGGTGGGGGGGACAGAGCAGACATAGAAGAACACAAAAAATGAACACACAGCAAGAGCAGGCAGGGGGGGAATATGTAACAAAAAAATAAATAAATAAAGATATTTAAAAAAATAAAGGTTAAATCTATATATATATAAAAGATGTTCATTGCTTATCTGAAATTCAAATTTACCTGTTCATCAAATATTTTATTTGGCAACCCCATAGCAAAGTGCCTGGCACAGAGTTGTCATTCAAAAAATATAGGTGTAGCTATATTTATTGAATGACATATATCCAAACGCTCCAGTATTTTGGTATACTCTTTCATTTATATCTAAGGATTCAGAAGTGATGGAGGAGCACTAATCTCTAATATTTCCAAGCATTACCCACGGTAGTTGGGTGGGTAGACTCTTGGCAAAAAGGGTTGAGTTACAGTTTCCAGGAGACTCTTGCTCTCAATTCTTTGTTTCAGTTCAGTTCCTACCTCTTTCTTATCCTTTGCTGCTGGTACCTTCTCTGATTCACCCCAGACACAAATATATTTCCCCTCTCTTTCCTTCTACCAAATCTCTGCTAACACAAGGCCATTGTACTTAATATACTTCATTGGAGACTTGAGATAAGTGAAGGTAGAGTGACACAAGGGACACTATCTGTAGTTGTGCAAATTGTTCACTGTTCAGGGGCATCTTCTCCTAGGGACCCGAGAGGGGTTGAGATCTAGCTGCACACCCCTTGCCAAGCAGAAAACCAGAACACCAGGCTACCTCTGTTTCAAGGAAGTGATATCTTTCTATAATTTGGCTAAAATTACCCTACAGGCTGGCATCATCTTTGTGGGGAAGGGTGGAGAGGGTACACAATTACAAAGAAGAACAAGAAATAAATCAAATTGACTATCGGATGTTAGTGTTCCCAGGTTTATCACCTGTTCTCCAACACAGAAAATTTCTCACTATCACTATCAAATCAGGCCCTAGG
>PVKH010018743.1:0-15042 GCA_004027955.1 Chaetophractus vellerosus | reverse complement strand
GGGAGGGGGGTATATGTAATAAATAAAAAATAAATCTTAAAAAAAAAGATGTAACTTGTTACATTTCTAAGTAAGAGTTGTATTTGCACTTCTTTTGTAAAATATAGTTACCTATATTCTAACAATAATTATCTACATAAGAAAATGATGGATGAACTCTCCCTGTTCCTTCCTGAATGTTTCCTAATAATGGGGATTTTTCTCTAGCACAATATAAATATTTCTCTTGTCAATAGCCAAATATTCAAAGATTAACTACTTGCAAGTGACTGTAACGCTAGAAGTTAAAGCTATGGAAAAATTTGAACATTGAAACATATTTCTAGAAAATAATCAATTTAACCAAAATCTTTTTGTAATTGGATCCATTTAAATGATTACTTAATATTGTCACTTGCATTAATATTTCCAATGAAGGGGAAATAATCTCTTTATTGAATATTTCACCATCCTCTATTTACATGAGTCGATGTGACAGCCAGCTTAGATAAGATCAAAAGTGAATACTTCCCTCTTAAACTCACTTTGTTCCTAAATACTGCTTCTGCTGAGTATGATTTTAAATAAAAATAGGAATGTTAGTGTCAGGGAATTAAAGATTAATGAAATGAAGTGAATACCTCTCAGATTCCAGAAGATATCAAAATTTACATATCTCTGGATCAGAACCATGTTACCAAAAACCCACATAAGCACACACACAAATACACACACATATTTAGGCTGATTATCATGTTAAATATCTATCCCACACATGCACATATAAGGCAGAATTTAATATGAACAAACAAACAGAAAAAGGAATTAAAAGGTGTCTCTGATATACAGCGCATTGAAATTAAAATGTGCTTGTGAAATTCAAAGCTACCATTTATTACTAAATTTTAGTTGATTTTAAAAAAGATACAAAATTGCAGTGAAAATCAGATCGTTAAATTTTATATAACCTCTCTAAGGAATATTTCATAATGGCATTATCTTTTCACCTCACAACTATTCTAATAATTAGCTAGTTAGCAACAAGAAAAAGAAGCAGCTCAGCATTAATTATGCCAGAACTAACACATTGTAATTGGCAGGTGTCCACCAATATTAAATGGCCTTTGTTAATTAAGCCTATAGATCAAATCATTGTGCTATTTTGGAGGGTTTTCTTAGCCTACTGATCTTGTCAAGCACAAGTCATTATGTCATTATATATCTTCTCAATCAATGGGTATTAAATGTATAGCAACTATGGAAGCTTCCAGGAAATATCTTAATGTCAAAAAGAGTCAAAAAGATATTCGGAACAACTATTCTAATACATCCATGACCTATGCATCTAGATTTTTCCAAGTTCTGTCATTAAATTAAATCAGACCATCAGAAAGCAGAGTTCCTGCATCACATTAACTCAACTGTCCTTCTCACAATGCTACCTTCACTGAGTTATGATTTAATGTTGCATTATGCCTCCTGGCAATATAAAAAGTCCAAATATGATCTATTTAAACATCAGTTCAGTATCTTTCAATAAATTGTGACTGAAGGGCATTGTTGTCTGTTATTCAATATTCTGCTTTCAAGGATTCTCATGATTCTCAATGATTCTCATGTTTTGGTTGAATTTAGCTCTAGGAAATATTTTGCTTTTTAGAAAAATAAATCCTCCATTAAAAGTTGTGTGACACATTGTAGATTTCTATGTTTAAATTTGTGGTTAGAAAACAGAGCCAATTTCAGTGATCAAGTACATAAACATTTTATGTAAAAAAAGTTATTCCTTCTACATCTTTCAGGCAGACTTTTTTTTTCAGATTTAAATGGTTTAACGTACTCTGCACTGGGATAATCTAATAGCCACCTCAAGTATTTCAGAAGCAAATGAAATGTGTCTTTATAAAGACATGCATAAATAACACACTGTAATTTCTCTCCTGCCCCTATTAATTTAATGGACACCTAGTAAGCACAAAAATACTGAAGCTATCATACAAACAATTTACTGATTTGAAAGATAATGGTGGATTTAAATCCTGTTTTTCCATTTAGTAACATTACGACCCAGACAAGTTAGTGATTTGTTTTTAATCCTCTTTGAATCTCTATTTCCTCAGTGGCAAATGGGATAAATTCAGATCTAACTTCATTGGTTTGTGAGAGTTACCACATGCAGAGTGTCTGGCATAAGCTAGCTGCTACTATAATTATGATGATTATATATTACTTACTAAATTACAAAATATTTTATTCATTATATATTTTATATGCCCAAACTCTTATAAGGTGGTAATTATTTTAGATGGAGAACAGATGCCCAAAGAGATGAAATTACTAGCCCAAGGTCATAGAGCTAATAAATGGTAGCTTGGGACTCAAATCCATGTCACTCCAAGACCCAGGGATTTTTCAAATATCACAGCTGCAAAATTGAAGAGCTTACAATGAAATATAAATTCCAATACAATTTCTCATAAACTTTTAGTGATTATGGCACTGCTAAAATTGTATAATAAAAAATAATACCATAGCTTGTGACCACATTTTGTCGTGAGAAAGTAGAAAAGGATTCACAGATTTCTACATTTTACAAAGGGAAGCATTTATGGTACAATTAGCCTATTGTAATCTGCTGGTCCTGAAATAAATAGAGAAGTGCTGCAAAAGTCAAGTAGGGAAGATATATGGATGATTTTTAGTACAGTTGTGGAACAACATATATTTCATAAGTTAGCCTTCACTCAAGTATTAGGGAAAATAATAAATCCATAAACAAGAAAATGAGAAGCAAATAACAGTACAAAAATAAAATAAAGCCAGGTAGGTTGTAAACATGTTCTGAGATTCCTAGTAGCAAGGGCAAAGAGGTAAATATATTCAGTCATATAATTCATAAAGCCCATAACATGAAAACTAATCAGTGGTTCAGTGAAATACAGAGCTTTCTATTTCTGCCTCCTGAGAAAATTCATTAATTCATTCCCTGGATTAGCAAAGTGATGGTCTTGTGGATTATAGATGCTGTCTCTCTGATAATACGGTTCTTATATGTAGATGTTCAGAATAAGCCAATGGCATGCTGCCAAAGCACTCATCAATCAATGCAAGCTTATCAGGAACTAACACAATGAGTCAAGAATGTAGTTCTTAGATGCTCCAGATAAACTTAAAGAGAGAGCAGCTATTTGATGTCCCCAACCCATGGCAGAACTTATCATTTTTGAATCAAAGACCAGGAAGGTTTGGTAACCTCTTATGAAAATAATACCAATAGCAGGGCTATGTTTTTCTTCATCAAATAGTTTGGCATCTATCGCAATAGCCAGTAAAATGTGTGACTTATGCTCCAAAGTTTGATCATACATTTTGGCAACTGCTTTTTTTCATGCATTGAGGTCACGAGAAAAATAAAAAAAAAAACAACATTCAGCGAGTATTTATTTTTAAGCTATGTTGCTTCCTGGTAAACACAAACCATTTAAATATCAGAGGGTACGTGACAAAGGATTTTGTTTTTTAACTTTATCTTAAACCACCCTATCTTATAAGAATTAAGTATTTTTTTTAATACTCTACCAGCATAGCTAGTATAGAAAAGCATATTTCTTTTATTCTCAGATTGAGGCATGGAGGAGGTATTCATACATCCCATGCAGACATCTTCATGTCATTTAGGTGCAAATGAAAAAGAAAGCCAGCTGAACACATTCCTCTTTCATACTGCTTAAACTCTTTAGTCTTTCAGACATCCATGTCTATTCTTTTCCTGATATCTTAGTTTATAAACTATACACTTTTATTAAGTTTGTACCAAGATTCATTTTAGTCCCCTCACTTTGAAGCCCTAAATCTCAAAAACTAAAATTTATATTATCTTTGTCTTCATTTCTTTGCTTTTGCCCTCCCCACCTCTTGGCACCAACCCCTCCCTCATGCCCTACCCTCCATCTTGAACCAGACTTACCTCCTGTTTGAGTGATGACTTGTATATCACTTGAAAGAGGACCATCCCCAATTGAGGTAAAAGCCAAGACTTTGACAGAATATGTTTTCTGGGGCACTAAGTTGCCAATCGTAGTGATTTGGCTGTCAGCCACATTGTGTTTCATCCAGTTGTTGACGTGCTGAGTGGGATCCATTGTATAATAAACTCTGTATCCTTGGATCTGGCCATTTGGCTCCTCAGGTTCCTTCCATTGCACCAAAATGGTGGTGGAACTCAACATCCGTGCCTGGACATCTCGCGGGGCACTGGATGGCGCTTGCTCTGAGGTCTGTGTTAGCACGGGCTCACTGGGAGGCCCCCGTCCAATGTTATTGACAGCAACAACCCTGAATTCATAATCTGAGTACGGGCTTAGTCCAGCAACACTATAGCGTGTGGTTGCCACCCCGTCAATTTCTTTGTAAGGTTCCTCAGTATTTTTAGGTTTATGCTGAATGATGTAGTAAGAGACAGGCTCAGGGTTCCCAGAGTCCCATGTCAGTGTGATGCTTGTAGCTGTGCTCTCAGTCACTACAGGAGTTCCTGGAGGTTTGGGTAAGGCTTGCAGAGAGAAAAAAGACAGTGACTACCCACAAGGTGCTATGAGAATTGGTGAACTCTACTTTTAGAATGACAGGACTATGTATGTACTAAAGACTGAATTGCATGGGACTATACCAAATTATATTTTCTAAGTTGTTGGAAAGATATAGGGAGACAAGCATGGGTGACAAAAATCTCATATTACTAGGACACTAAAATCGCTGTATTTAAGAGCATACCCTTCAGAATTACATTGCTTTAAGCTTGTACATAAGCCTGTCACTTATTCACTGTGTAATCCTGTTTGTAATCCTTAGCCTCTCTGATTTAGTTTCCTCATGAAAAAATAGGAATAATAGCTCTATCATTGGAGTTGTAGTGTACATTTGGGCAGCTGTATTTTATGGGTTTGCTCTGAAGATTAATGAGCTAGTTCAGTAATGCTCTTAGAATGTCACCTGGCACCCTCAAAATATTAGTTGTAATTATTATTACTATTCCTAAAATCTTGGGAAATTAGCACCTTACTTCAAAAAGTAAAAGATGAATTAAAAATTAAGAAATGCTGAAAATAACAAAATATGGAACATATTGAATTAGAATTAAGTTGCTATGAAAGAATGGTAAAACAGAGATACCATCACTAAAATTTTCTTAAAAATAATCTAACCAAGAGTTTTAAGGTAAGAAAGACTACTTATTTCAATCTAATGTTTTTCTTAACATTAAAAACTACCAAAGGAACTAAATGAAGGCATATTTGCAAATCATTTTTAAAGTATTTTATCATAACAATAAATGAATTGTACATTCTACATCAGCAATACCCGAGATTATATAGACAGGAGAAACATCTGTAATTCAATTCCTCTTTTTAGAAATCCAATTCTTTCTTTCAGCAGAAGAATATGGCTCAAATGCTACTATTAAAGGAAACAAACCATCTACATTGATGGTCTCTCAAGTGCCTCACCCTGGGCGATGACTCTGGAAGGTGTTAGGAAGAAAGGAGAATTCTACCAACTGACTTTGCAGAGAAAACTCAAAAGAGGATACTCATATAATAAGCCCATTAGTGTCCCTGTTTCCTTGTCAACATGAAGGCAAAGATATGACAGGCCCAGAATGCCAATTTTTCCAGAGCAGCAAACTTGTATGTCTTGGTCTCCGCTTTATCCTCAACACTTATTGCCTGGCACTCGGTAGGTTTCTAGCAGTTATTAAGGGACTGAGGGAATGAATGAGTCAGTACCATTCTCCTCACATCCTTCAAGCTGCTCTTTTGGTTTTCATTTATTTACTATTATTATTATTATTACTTTCACCTTCAAGATTCACGCTTATGTTTTTATCTTTTTTGAGATGGAGCGGGTAGGGAGGTGGGAGATGAGTCAGGAAAACAAAGATGAGAATTTGAACAAGATATTGGTTTAATGTGGTTCCTGCTTTTGAAACCTTTAAGGTCTTCAGTAAACCTTCAAATATTTAAAGCTGAAATAGTTGGTTATGAAAAAGGTGATTCAATATTTACATATTACACTAAGAACTAGACAATGATAATATTTGACCAAGAGAATTTACTGAAAATAATAGTAATAAGAGGCATTTTTTCAAATATTCTGGTCAAGGAATATTTTTCAAAGAAGTGAGTGATCCAGATTTCTTAGATGTCTCTCAATGTTTTTAAGGCAAGTAAAAATATTGCCAATTAAAGGTGGGCTTACTGTTATTTAGTGGGCATTAGTTTCACGAAGTCACATTATACACTACAGTTGTATGTAATATATGGATTAGCACAAATCTGCCTAGTAGTTTAAAGAAATGCAATACAATGTTATTATCTTAAATGACTATTAATGTTGACAACAGTGCATCTTTGTTCTTATGTTACATTATTGGTTTTATATGGCATATGTTAAATGCATAGGCTTGATTGGAGTTACGACACCATTTTTTTTTGCAAAATCTATAGATTGGCATATGTTGCATTGTCTAAGATTATGCTTCCTAGAAAAGTAAGTTAATATATCTTCCAGACATTTACAAGGACCCTCACCCTCAGTATGACCTGGTTTGCAAAAGTCTTTCTAGAATTCTATGAGCACTGAGTAAAAACAACTAGTAACCCCCTTCTCCACACTTGCATTTTTTCCCACTTGATTCAAAAATACAGCTGGAATTTAATACTTTGCTTATATTTATCAGATGTATTTCAAAATAAAGAATCTTGGGCACTTTATCTTCACAAGGCAAAAGGCAAAGTTAATACAGAATATCATGCTACTTGCATTTTTATTTTTAATGGTAGGGCCCATTAAAAAACTAAAGCATCTATATTTAGATTATATTGATTTCAACTCTTTCTTTTCTTTTTCCTTTGCCTTCAGGGATTTTATACATATATTAATACATATTTGGATTTTTCTATCATGTGACTGTCATCAAGGTTCTGTACTAACATGAAGCCTGTTTATATGAATTCTGACATAATGGTTGAGCACGGCCAGCATTTACTCAATCTGCTTGGTCAGTGTATGGGGTGAGCCTGTTGACCAGTGTTTTGACCGTTAGCCCAACCTGGGTTGCCAATAGTTTTAAGAGAGAATCTGACTATCTAGATATGTGTATCTTATTGGATACTGAAGATATTATTACTACGCACCACGAAAACACAGAACAATGAAATGCATCATTTTAGAATTCTAAGGAAAGACTTTCTGGAGGCATTATTCAGGTGGCTTGAGTATCCCCAGACCCTCAAAGAATGAGCCACTGGGCATACCTTTGACAGTGATCTGTGCTATTGCTTCGATGACACCCAGTGTCGACATAGCAACACAGGTGTAATTTGCTGACTGTCTTACATCATTCAGTTCAAGGACATTTCTTCCTATTGGCATATCATCTTCAGGTGTCAGATCTTCTGCCCCCAACATCCACTTCACATAAGGCATTGGTGACCCCACAGCCACACAGGTGATATTAACACTTCCACCTGGCATGATTTCATGATTAGTGGGTGGGATAGAGAATCTTGGTGGGACACGGCGAACTGGAACAAAACACAAAGGAAGATAATAACATATACAAGGCAAGAAAAAGGTGAATTGGTAACACAGGACATGCACTGTACAGACACAATTAAACAATTTAAACATATTGTGTATTGTCCAAAAACAAAACATAAAGAAAAACTGTGGATAATACAGACCATACAAGTATGGTGTGTGTATACACAGACAATTTTATTTCATTTAGTCATTGATATTTTAGACATGTTCATTCAAAAGTTGATTCAGACCTACAAGGGCCCCACAAAAACTATCTACAAACTAACAATACACAAACATCATGCATAAGATAAACACACAAACATATACATGCATGCATATGATAATGATACTATGCATGCATGTATATGCAGAAAGGAGGGCTGGACGGTCACCAGCAAGTTTGAGTTGAGTAACAAAACCAACTTCAGTGCTATGCACTTCCACTTGAGGTGAATGTTTGTGTGACCACACTGTCACATCCCAGCCCTGACAAATATTGCCTAGAGTAAACTAAAATTGGAATTTGATATGCTTTCAGACTCAGAGTGGACACAGCCTCAGGACCTCACACTAACGCTGGCACAAACACAGAAATATCTGTGAATATATATATACATATCTATATATACATATACACACATGTACATACATACATATATAATTGGTTTACACTCACAGGAGAAGAAACAAGTCAACACCAGTAGAGATACTGGATTGGATCATGCAAGGCATGCACAAGATGGAATCTCAAGACCCATGCTTAGGACAATGAGAGAATGGCGGGAACCCAAAAGACAACAATGACAGCAGAAGAAATAATGGGGGGCTGGAAATAAACACAAAGGAAAGAGTTCAAGAATGCTGATTCAGACAGGGACTTAGGGAATGATAGGGTTGGAAGATATTGGATTGGGTTCGAGTCATTAAAGGAAAGATAGTAAATTCAGGAAGGGAGCCGGGTATTTCACATTTAGGATTCCATTCAGTTTGTATCTGAGATAAAACAACATAAATGACAACAACATCTAATAAGAGACTTTTTATGCCTACATTCAAATTGAGGGACATTGGACCTAAAATGCACAGTAGAACTTGACATTAAGAGAAGAGACAGTAAAGCAGCACAACATAGATAAAATTACCAAGCAATTACAGATCAGTGTTCCTGCTTCAGATAATCTGCATATTTATGTGTGTTTAAGTACACTTGTGTTGGGCATGGTACAAGGAGAGGCTAAGAGACCAACAGGCTTTGTTTTGGGCTTTTTAAATTGGCAAAATGTTATACCACGAATGGTTTATATCAGGAGGGTGATCATTAGGAGCGTGCCTTAAAAACGGATGTTAAAATGATTTACAAAATTATAAACAAACAAACAACCTCATTACCCCAATAAGATGATATGCAAATAATTCTGTCTGAAAACATTTTGGCTGCACTTAAGGTTGAGATAAACCTCCGTCAGTTCGAGTGGGCTCACTGCGATGGCCTCATGAGTGAGTAACAGGCATAGGGGGAAGTCAAGAGAAAGCTACGCATGCCTCCTGCAGCCAATTCACAGAGGTTACACAAAGCAAGCAGGAGTCAGTGTCGAATCTGAGGTATCATGGAACATGTCAAGAAAAAAATGGAGGAGAGTTTAGTCTTCATGCTTGGGAATATGGGAACAGCTACAAGAAGTCAGTCTGTGGGCAGCAGGCACCTATCCTCATAAGACAGAAATTAAAGGTGGGGTGGGAGATGGGAAGAGTGGAGCAGGAAGGAAAGCAGGAACACTGACCGAGTTCACCAGACCTTAGAGCGTTAAGTGTTACCAGTTACCATGCACCCAGGTACATTCTCTCCCATCATGCACCACAGTTAGACACCATCAGCCAGCACTGGAAACCGTGGCCAGGGCATTCTCTGCTAAAACATACCATTAGCCAAAAGAAGACCACAATGCAGCTACATTCATTTCATTTGTATTCTTTGTTATTGGTTTAATTAATAGTTTTGTAAGGTGGGTAAAAAGTAAAAAACACACCAACCTTCTCGCAGCTCTGAGGGATGTAGGGGGTTTGATGCAGAACACAATGAAATGAGGAAAGGAGAAAAACAAGGGAAACACAGAGAGAGTAAAAAGGCCATATCAAGGCTTTCAACTGCTTCTTGAACATCTTTATTTGTTCTAGTTAAACCTTCCTACCACAGCTGGAAAAGTTAGCAATACCTCACAAACTAACACAGTATTAGAAACAATAGCTAGCATCATTTTGAAATTTTCCATTAAAGAAGGTACACATGCCTCATGCAGCAAAGGAGGTCACCATTGTGAGAAAAAGGGTCAAGGGGCTTTCAAAGAATTGAGAGAAGAAATGGTTTACCTCACATTCTCCCACCCCGGGCCCCAGGGGAAGAGGAGAGAAAAAGATCCCCAGGGAAACAAAATTACCTCTAACAAAAATTTCAAAATCAAGCTAGATATTTTCCTAAGGGAACCCCCCCCTGCTATAACAGGCTTAAAGCCCTCTCAGCCTTTTATCTCTCCCCACCCCCACCCTGCCCTCAGTGGTGATTCACAGACATGTACACCAGAAGTAAGAGTGCCCCCATTGGATGAAAACCCGTAAGAACCAGCTTTGAGGACTTCTTCTTTCTAGTTGAAATGAAAGGTGCAGCCATTCATAAGCTCACATTTTAATCACTTCTATTCCTTTATGAAAAAATGTCAATGTATCCTCACAGTTTATTCTCGTCCCAAGGACAACTAATATCATTTTTTATAATATATTCAGTGTTCCATGGCAATCGAAAGTTTAAACTTTTTAGTAAGTCTTTTAATAATTTAAACAAATTGGTGTGCGTGTGTATGCATATGTATGCACATATATACATACCGTGTGTTTATTAATAAGAAGTATGGAGAGAAGGAAGAAAATAGAATTGTGCTATTTGCATTTAGCAATTTTTTTTTAAGTTAGCAGCTTTATCCTTATAGCTCGGCAGCAGAGGTCATGAAGACATAAACACTTTTATACTTGGAGTTGCACAGAGAATTGATTAGTAGCACACCGAGCAATTATTTCGGGGTTTGATAAGGAAACAGACGAGAAACAACAACAGAAAAGAGAAGCAGGAGAAAAAGAAGAAAACCCCAAACCAATGCAAAGTACAGTTCAATCACTGTGGTAAAAGATAGAAATCAGGATGTAAAAATGCAAATATACTTACAAACTTCAAGCCTCAGGATAGATTATACTTGAGTTATTATTTCTTCCCCAACAATAACAAACATAAAAAAATTGAAATCTCTATTAAAATGCTTGTGCTACTGTAGCTATTACCAAATCGGCTTGTTAAATACTGACATAACACAGATCCTGTGGGTAACTCAATCCCCCCTGCGCCTGAATGGAGAACCAATGCCAGGGTTATGTCGTTCCTACCTCTGACATATAAATTGGCAGGGGCAGAATAGCGAGTGCCCGCGCTGTTGGTGGCAACACACTCGTATTTCCCTTGGTCAGATTCTTCACTCTGTTCGATCTGAAGGGCGCCTGTGTGGATATAAAATATATTGCCAAAGAGGTGGTCAGAGAAGGATTTCTCAGTTCACAAAGCTAAACCTCTTAACAATATGAAAAGCCCTGCAAAGCGAAGGTCCGCTCAACGTCGATTCAATCTCTTGCTAAGGTGCACAGACAGAAAATGATGCGATGAGAAAAACATATAGAGATTATTTTTTAACATCATCAATGCTAGCATAAGAAAACAATATCTCTTTTCCCAAGCAAGGCTTTTATTCATAATTAACACTCTTATTTCCTAGACTAATAAAATGAAGATGGGTGAGACTGCTTCAAGGAAGTATGGCTTTTAAATAAAACAAAAGATTAATTTTTGGTTTTGTTTTGTTTCATTTTGGTATTAAAAGTGGCGCAAAAGATAGGTACGCTCAAAAAAAAGCCAGGTCGGGTTTTCAAGAAAGTCTTCTGCTGAAGAAAGCCAAAAATACGCAGCGAGTACAAAAAGGCTGCACAAAGCAAAAAATTAAAATTAGTCATTATAAGTCATCAAAATATTATTTAAAGAAACAAAACTCCCTTAAGACATGCAGATTTTTAAGAAAAGAAAGACAGTTTGCCACAACTTACAACCATTTATTACATTTGCTGAAAAACAAAGAGCAGTTGAATTAGAAGATTTAAAAAAAGTTAAAAAGCACAGCCTGTGCCAGCAAGGAAGAGCCAACCAACCACTGCTTGAGGACCTGGAGACAGATCCCCTAAGACACCCATCAAAATCCACCAGTGGGATTAGCAGTGTGGTGTCACAAAACCCCAAGAAAAATACAAAACAAGAATTACAAAAGAAATGAACACTGAGTCAAAGTATGAAAAACCAGCAATACCACATACCACCAAGAATACTGAGCACCTTTTGTTTCCATAGCCTGAAGGACAGAAGATCCAAAAATCCAGAGGCGAGTAATCCAAGAAAAAAAGAAGTGGGAAAAAAGCATTGCTGTCAGGTTGTAGGCGAGTGGGATCGGGTAGAAAGGGGAGTCATTCTTTGACTTTTAAGACATTAAGAGAAAAAAGAATTGAAGAACAAAAGCAAAAACCTTTTGAAAGATAAAGACAAAAAGCAGATGTTCCAGGCTGTCTTCTGCATGTCTGCCACTGTTCTCCAGACCATCTTGGCTTTGGTCCAGAACAAGAACAGCTAAGGAAGAAAAAATGATCTTTTTTTTTCTCCAGTTGGACAAAAAAAAAGGAAAAAGAAGAAAAAAAAGAGAAAAAAGAAAAAGGAAGAAGAAGAAAAGGAAAAAAAGAGGGACAGATGGTACGCTGTGACTGGTCTGTGGTCTAAAGACCTGGATATGCTTTCTTTGAAGCATATCACAACTTAAATAATCATTTTCATAAAGAAAGAAATGAACAAAACAAAGAGGAAAAGGAAAAAGAAGAGGAAAGCTCACAATATGAGAGTCACTGATTATAACCAAACAGTTACAAAGGAAAAAAAAATAAAAGTTGGTGGACATCATTGGAATGGTTTTGAAAACAGGACAAAGATGAGAGGGATGAAAGGACAGAAAGAATGAGTAAGATCATTCTGTGAACGTTAGTTCAGCACTCTTACCTCGTATTGGTGTACCACCTGGGTGGATAATATGAATGCAAATAAGATTAGAAAGAAGAAGCATTAGTACGAGAAGAAGGAGGCTAGGGCTGGGGAGAAGAATTAAATTAGATTTACAGAATTAAATAAGGTCTTAAAAGAAACTTGAATTACTATACTGGTAAAACAGGAATATATTAGATAGTATTATTAGATCATAAAAGCAAGTTGCATCATACCACGGAGGGCAACGACCGTAACAGGCAGCAGTGCCTTTCTCAGAGAAGCAACTGAGTTCTTAGGTCTGGGGTCATATAGGGTTAGAATGGTATCTTATATGCCTCATATTCTTAAAAAAAAATAAAATAAAAAAGGAACTATACAATACTTTTGAAAGACAAAGTTTAGGAAAATACTGGCTAATCTATTTAAGTATATATATAGATATGCATATATATATACTATTATAGGAAATACTAAAGACTAACTAGAAACAAACACTGCTGAGTGGATTATCGTATGCCACATTGGTGTCAATAACTCGTGTACTATCTTATTTTCTACACAGTGTTCTCAGGATAACGGTTCTGTGGAAGTGTGCGTGTGCGCGCCACTAGGGAGATCTGGTCTCTACACTGACAGTTAGTAAAATGCATGCCATGCATTTTATTAATAATAATAATATTCTGAATACGGAAATTAGTGGGGGGTGAAGTGCGCTTCAGAACTAAGCACTTACCAATAGATTCTGGAGATTTAAATACGGAGAGAAGAAAGACAGCATAAAAATATTATTATATTCCTTATAATTTGGTACAAATTTTTCAGAGTTAAAGCTTTATATACTAAATCATCTATGTTACATGTGAATAATTAATTCTTTATTTACAATAACAGAATGCTAATCTACACAATTCTGCTGACAACAAGCAAGAGGCAGTTAACAAGACGCTTTAACATCACAGGACAGGTCAAAAGCTGAGAATTCTGGGAAGACAGGCAGTTAAACAACTTAGAATGCTATATCAATATTACTACCAATGTCAAAGTAAACAGCTTATCAGTATACGTCCCCATGAAATTACCTGGGGACAGCCTCTAAAATGTAAGAAATTTAGAATTATCACTATTTTTAATCTAGAGAGAGCAAAGGAATAAACTTGGGGTGGGGACAGGAGAGGGAGAAAAGGGCAGCGGGTAAAGAGAGAGAGAAAGAAGCAAAAGCTGGAGTCTACACCAAAAGCAGACTTCTGTAGATCCAGTAACTGGAGGGTTCAAAAATTTTAGTGTGGGCGCACACTACTGTGGCTAATGTGTAGAAAATGCATACTCACATTAATAATAATAATAATTATTATATTAATAAAAAGTCCCCTCCTTTCATTGGTACTTTATATAGGACTTGAAAACTTGAGAAAAAATACATCTGGTTACTCGTGGGATAACGTTTCTGTGTTTTATGTGTTAGTGAAGAGAAAGCAGATGTTCCCAAACTTACTAAACTTTGATACTCTGATGAATTCAAATGTAGAAAAGACAGCAGAAAACCCACTTTCATAAAATTGAATCATTTTAGTGTTTAATATGAACATTTTGGTTTAAATGGACACAACCATTGGAATTCCTTGCAAGTTCTGAATGAAGTCCAATGTTGAAATAAATTTGTTTCAAAAGAAAACAGAGAAAGAAGAAAGAAAGAGGAGAAAATGGATCCATCAAATACTGCGAAAAAGCAGTAAATTAAAAACTTATCAAAAATACAGTCACAGCAGTGAGCAATGTGGATTAAACAGAAGCTGCAAAACACACAAAGAGGAGAAAGACAGACTCTGAAACAGGCTATGACATCACACACATGGACAACACATTAAATAACAGAGAAAGAGAAAAGGGAGAAAAATCAATACCTAAAAAGTAAAAAAAAAAAATAATAAAGTAAAAATAAAAAGAGAGAAAGATAAAAGAATTCTCTAGGAGTTAGTGGAAACAGTAACAAGACCCTACCTGATCGTAACTGTTTAATACGGCCATTGTTGTTGCTTGTGTCGACGGGTAAGAAATCTTTAAACCAAGTGATTTCTGGATCTGGATTTCCACTGGCTGCACAAAGCATGGTGGCAGTGCGTGTACGCTCAACCACCTTTAGCTGTGGGCCCATGTCAATGGTTGGGAAGCCCCTGGGAATTTGATCCTCTGCAAGACAAAAAGTGATGTCAACACGTTATTATGTTAGATGCCCAAGATTCAAGAGATACTGCCCATAAATCTGTCCCCTTATCCTAGCCAATGGTTGTTGAAAACTAACATAAGTCAGGCAGCATTCCACTGTTAGATTAGGATACAGCCACAAAGTGGTCCTTCAGCAAAAGAGT
>PVKH010018742.1:0-15050 GCA_004027955.1 Chaetophractus vellerosus | reverse complement strand
TGCCAGTTTAACAGCCAAATCCATAGTTTAGCATCTCTCATCATGTGCACTGGCATCAACGAAACATGTCAAGCTGGGCGAGTGGGGGAGAGGCAGCATTGCTTGTTTAAGGTGGAAATGTGTTTCCAACAACATGAAAGCATCCAGACCAGATGGGTCCAAAAGTAGATTGGTGGTTCTCAGAGTCATCCCAGACCACCAGCCTGAGCATCACCCAGGAACTTGATAGAAACGTAAATCTCAGGGCCCAGCCCACACCCATGGAATCAGAAACTCTGGGGTGGAGGGTGGGACCCAGTATTCTGCTTTAACAAGTCTTTCGAGCACTTCTAACGTGGGTTAAAGTTTGAGAACTGGCTAGTGCAGAGAAAAACTCTGGTGGTTCAGCTTTTGCTCTTTAACTGAAAGTCTCTGTCAACATGTGTCCTCTCAGAGGAAGGTATTAGAGGAGGATTCACTGCCTCCCAAAGCAGCCACAGAGTCACAGGTAACCAGTTTCCTTGGATAACCTCATACTAACCAGGAGTCAGAGCAAACCGCCAAACACCTGGAGCAAATTTTACTTTCAGCCAAGCACTTTAAAGTTTTGCCGTGACTTTAACTCTGACATACCTATTTAAGAAAGGAGTGTTCGATGCATGTATATTTACACATCCACATCCACAACTGTGTCCATCAGTAAAACCACCACCCGCAGAGCGTGGCTGTCCAAGGGAAGTGAAAGATTTGCCTCCATTAAGTTTGCTCACTGTGTTGCAACTATATTTTTGGCCTTCTCCTTATCACAGTGTGACGTCCATTTGCACACCACATTTTCCCAGTGACTGAAAAGTGATCGCCGCAGCCTGGCAGCCCACACTGCAGCAGGATCATTTATTTCTCACAGTACTCCATCCTGGATGTCCCCATTGAACACAAAGCCTTTGAAGTCCAAGGTGCATATAATTCAGCTGACAGTAGACAGGATTGCAGTCCACCTAAAAAAAGGCCAAGCCTGAGCAGGCATCAAAATATCTCCCCCCATAATTGGCAAGTGCTGTTAGTTTACTGAACTATATAAGAAAAACAAAGACACTTGCCTAGCTACATATTCTATCGGCTTTGCAGTAATGAATGTTTCTTTTCTTTTGAAGATGTTTTGTTCTTCATATCACAAAATCCTAATCTGTTCTAACAAGCTCTCAGACTTTGTTTATATTTACCAATATGCTCACTAAGAAAACAAGGGGGTATTTTTAAGAATTTCTCGGGCTTTTTGACCTATGAAGATTGCTTTGGTTTCCCTTGAGGCTTTCCATCGAGTTCAAGTAAATCCTTTTTATACTGGGGTTCATTTTCTTAATGTTCAATGTCTGCAATGACTTCCTAAAGCTAATTTCCAAAGATAGTGGACAGTTCCAGGAGAGACACTTCTCTGAAAGGACCTGTACGAAAGGGAGAGGATGGGGAGGAGAATTTTCAAGCACAGAGACCAAGGAGGCTGATTTATTGTAGTACTAATGTAGCAAGCAATGAAATAGTTACAACTCTTAGCTTTCTACTTCTCCCTTTCATGGGCCCAAAGTTAGAATTTGAAGCATTCTGCCTGTGTTCCTATTTTTAACTCCCCATTGCAATATACAAGTAAGCCTGGCCTAAGAAACACCTGGGGTAATTTAATAATAAAAACAGGACACAGAGGATGCTAACAGTTGGCACTAGGGCATTAAAAACACAGAGAATATAAAATGTAATAGCAATTGCAAAATGTAATACAATTGCATGAAAATGCAATTAAATCAGGTTGGATAAATAGCTTCCAGGATATAATAGCAAGAAGAGAGAGTTCATTTCAGTGAAGTGAAAATGGCAAAAAAACTGAATAAATAATTTAAAGCTGGAAATGAAAAAAGTTCCGTGTGGAGTTTAGAAGACAATTGAGCTCATCTGACCTTGTGCAAGTCGGTTAACCTCCTGGGGCTTTACTTTCCTTATTAGGAGAAGGAGGGGACAGAAAGGAGGGTTGGACTGTGAGATCTCAAAGGTCTATTCAAGTTCTAAATTCCCCTCCTGGGCATGGGAGGGAATGGAAATGTAGGGCATCAACACAACAACATTAGTGGCTCTGGGAGAAAAAAAAATGAACTTACACAAACTGAATTTGGGTTTCATGTGAAGCATTGATTTCATCTACTGGGATCCTTTGTTATTCTTTATAAAAATTCAAAGATAAGAACAAATGCCTGCATGGTTGAATTTCCGTATTTCCATCTTTTCTAGCTACAGGTTTCACTTCTCTGAGGTTATAAAAAAGGCAGTCTGCACACAAATTAAACAGCCCAAGTGGACAATGCCATGCTGGGGTTTCAGGCTCAATCACTCACTTCACTTTCTGCCCATCTGCTGCTTTTTATTCACCTTATCTTCCTTAGCTGGGTGCTAATCAGTGGAAAAGAAAAGGGGAAGCATATGTTATTGCAAACCTGAGGGATCATGGATCATGGGTCAATATAAAGCAGGGACTCTGGTGAGAGCTGTTAGATATTTAAATCATTTCATCATGAAGATGTGAATGAAAGCAATGCCCTCATGCAACAAAGAGATACCAATCATAGAGTCCAAGGGGAAACGTTGTGTTTATAAATCTGTGGTATCTTGTTTTTAACCTTGATGTCTCTTTTGCCCTCATTATGCTTTAATATAAACAAAAAGGTAATCAATCCTTGTTATTCATTGTCAGCTGAGAATATATTTCCCATCCTTCTTGACTCTTCATCATCAGCTGAAAATATATTCCCTATTCTTCTCTTCTCCCAAGTAGCTTATCAGCAAACATGAAATTTAGACCTAATCATTGTAAATGAAAGGCTGTTGACTCTGTCCAATGGTCTAGTGCTCAAATTCCTGATTGAAAATGCATCTGTTTGCCAGTGATATGATGATTTTAACTGTTGATGACTAATGGCATTAACAATTTCTCACAGAATATCTTTGTCTAATATTCCATTCTCCTAAGCAAATATTCTCACCCTCTAGTTATATTGTAGGCTGTTTTAAAAAGGAATGAGCCTGATGAGACTATATTAGGAGCTATAGCTAGTGTTCTGTTTGTGAGAGCAATTCTAGGGAAGTTATGTTACATCAGCAACAGAGGAAATTTGACCTTCCTTGGTCTTTCAGGCTGCAACATCACATTCAGTTTACCAAGGATAATAGGGGTTAATTTTACAGGAACACAGGGAAGACAAATAGCACAGGAAGCAGTCTAGCTTTGGAAATCCCAGAGTTTTAGAAGAATTGAGTCATTATTCAGAATAGAACAGCAATCTTAAAGTCCTCTATTCTTATGACTCAGCTCCTCTTTCTACTTTTATATACTTTTTGACAACTCCTAGTGCTTCTTGTATCAAACTCCCCCCAACAAGAATGATTGGCTCAGTTATGTCTTGTTCTGTTTTTATTTATTTGCTCTGTTTTTGTAGGCATTAAAAGGCACCCATTTGGCAGATTTCCCAAGGCAAGGGCCCTGTAGATCTCCATTTATCCTATTCATAGACTTAAGCTCAAGCAGCACCAATTCCTGCTCAGTTCAAGGGTCTTGCAGGGAAAAGCACAGCAAGTCATGTCCAAGGAACAGCTCCTTGGTTGCCCTGTTCAGAAGCCAGAGACTGTGGGTGTGGCAGCCACTCATAACATCATAAACTTCTTTCTAGTGTGGGACCCACTTAGAGAGGTTGGACTCTTTGGATTGTGAACCATATCCTGTCAGACTGATCATGACAGGCTAAAAGGCAAACATCACTAGTCTGTAAATTATCCTTAACTTCCCATTGTTTGGTGATTTCTACAAGGCTACAACTAACTGAAGCAGGTATCCTGGCACCAAAACCACTAATGAAACAAATCCTAACAGGAGCAGCAGAATATCTTCAATGCAGATGACTTATAAAGGATTTTACAAAACATATAAGCCTAGATCAGCTGAGTTACTAAATCAAAACAACTAAATTACTCCTAAGCTCAAATAAATGTCATTGTAAAAAAAAAAATGTTCCCTCCAAAAGAAAGAAATCTACCTCTTAAATAAGTTGAAATCTTAATTACAGAAAATGCCATAAAAGGTGCAGTCTGTGACAAGCTCCATATTCCTGGGAGGACATAACCTTTCCTTTCAGGGATTTAGGTTGCACTCATTTTAGTATCAAGTGCCACAACGATACAAATTAAGCATGACATGGTATTTAAGTCACTTGGAAAACCATAAACGTGCACACTTGAAGATATTGAGTATTATGATATATAATATGAATAAGTACTTACACAAATGTGTGATTGGGGAGCTCTCTTGACTCTACCCTGGAATCATCTGAAGAGCTTTTTAAAACAATGGATGGCTGGAGTCCAGTCCCAGGGATATCTGATTTAATTTCTGTGAGGTGGTCTTAGACATCAGTATTTTTATTAAATTTTCCCCAGCGATTCTAATATGCACTTGATAAAGGGGAACATTAGTATGAGCTGGAAGAATCTGAGAAGACCTTGGGAAAAAGTAGGTGTTAGAAAATACATTTTGCTCAAGGAAAGTTTGAGCAAAATTGAGAATCATATTGTGATGGATGATTCATTTTGTGAATATAACATGGTGGAACAAGATTATGGCAAAATATAAACACCAAACTGAGGATTTGGACTTTTAACAAACAAACACTGGACTTGATGACAAGATTTGTGTTTTGGTCACTGTGCACTGGGAAAAGAAAGGCGACTTAGCGGAGGCCTTTGGAAGAAAGAGCCAACAGGACTCTAGAACTGCGTGGGAAATCTTCTACTCATTATGGTTTTACAGGTTATTAAATTTCTTTTCATGCTGAGGTATTCCCTGATTTCATTCAAAGCCCATGAAACTGTTGTAATCTAACAATTGTCTGTATACACAGGGTATTTAATTCCTACTTGGCTGCAATATAGCTCTTAGCCAGTAGAATCTCCTCTCTGAAATAGGGTATAATCCAGTCTAGGGAGTCTTTAATGTTGAGGTAACAGGAAATGAAAAGTAAATTATAGTTTTTCTCTATCTTTCAGGTCCATCTAAAGTGAGCAATATCTATTTTTCACATCATGTACAAGGGTGTATTCTTTCTTGAAACTTTCTGTGTCATATATAATTGAACTTTGGGTGACTTTTGGTCCAGGTACAATATCAGAAGACAGCAATCTTATCTTTATGGAAACCTTGAAACTGTATGATGTATGTTTGAATCAGTTTCTCACATCAAATAACGGTCTGGACTCTGAACAAGTCATTTAAACTTCTGGGTCTTCAATTTCCCATCTGTGAAATCAGGAAAGTGACCTGGATAGCATCTAACATTCTTTCTAACTCTAAGATTCTGTCATCCATTTGTTGCCCTAAATTCTCTTTCATTGACTGGCTAATTAATGGTGTTGAAAATAAACATTCTTTGGCTTATCTACTTCTCAATATTTTTATATTTTTGCACCTCCAAAGATATCTGTTTCCTTTATATTTAACATGTGTAAAAGAAAATATTGAGTTTGCTCAACCATCCCAGTGGACTGAGGATTAGGGTCAGTCTCAAACCTTACGGGGTAAATATCCAATTGGGCTGCATCGTCACTGCCCGAATCTCAGCAAAATCTCCTTCTCTAGTATTGCCAAGAGATAAGAATAAATGTTCCAAAAATAGCATCCCCCTCTAATTGTCTATTAAGGATTTCCCTAAATGTCCCTTCCCTGACAATTATATTCAGTGTTTTGTGAAAACAAAACTGTTGCCTCCACTGAAATATTGGGATTGCTTAGTAAGGGTTGCCTGGATTGCCATGATGGAAAGGACAGTGAGGCAGAGACTGGAGCCGACAGGAAAGAGACAGGGATCAATCAGAACTGTCTACCATGACCACACTATAAAGGAGTTATTCCCATGTGTAACTGCCAACTTGGTTTCAGGCCATTGAAAGTATATTTGTAAGGACAGGCTCAGTTATGCTGAGTTAACAAACAATCCCAAAATCAGCAACAAAGGTTTATGTCTTTCTCAAGCAACTAGCTATCACAGATCAACAAGGAGGCTCTGCATATCATTCATTTAGATGCAAAAGCTAAAAGAATATCTCCCATCCCAACCTTTACTGAGTACAGTGCCAGAGAGCAGAAAGAGACCTGGGGTTCTTACATCAGAAATTAAATGATCAGTCCCAAAGTTAAACACGTCATCTCCCTTTACAGAGCATTGGCCGGAACTAGTCACATGGCCCCTATACCCACAAGAGGGCTGTTATTAATTGAGTCATATTCCCCACAAAGTCATTTTCAAGTCCTAACCCCCAGTCCTGTAAATGTGAGCTCATTTGTAAAAGGGCTCTTTGAAGATGATATTATTTAACATGAGGCCAAAGTGAACCATGGTGGACCTTAATCCAATGCAACTGGAGTCCTTATATGCAGAGGAAATTTGGGCACAGTAGGAGGAGAGAGAAGGGGAGAAGGATGGCCATGTTATAGAGTACAGATTGAATTATGGATTGCCCACAAGCCACCACCAGACAGCTACAGACTGCAGAGAAAGCATGATCCTGCCAACACCTGGTTTAGTACTTCTAACCTCAAAAACTGTGAGACAATAAATTCTTGTTGCTTAAGACAACCAGTCCATAATAGTTGTTGTTGCAGTCCTGGCAAACTAAGATAGGGGCCAAGAGTGCAGTCCTGACCTGTGCTTAGAAGGCAGAGAGCTAGAAGTAATCAAAGAACAGCACCAAAGGCTACTCCAGAATGTTACCTTGAAAATTATGTTCATATGCTGTTCTCCTAGAGGTATCTAAAGAGTTGGGAAATTGGAAGTCCTATCCTCACCCCTGGGATAGTGCTTATATGCTAATTAAATTAATGCTAAAGAAAAGAAGATCTTAGATTCCATACCTTTAAGAATCACTTGTGTTTATCTTCATATTATCATGGCCAAGGACAAAAGCCAGTCTCCATATTACTTGAATACAAGAGCAAAGCCAGATGGTTCTTGCTTCTACCAATATCGCAATTAGAAAAAGAGCTTCAGTTCTTGATACATAGGTACAGATGTATTATCCAGTTTGCTTTTCTGCATACAATGAACAACACATTGCCACATTTCAGTAGCTTAGCTTTTAGAATAAATCCATCTAGGGACTATATGACATAGTGATTTCAGTGGTGGATGAAGATTGTGGTTAATAGTATAAATATAAGAAAGTCCTTCTATTACAAACTTAAAAAAATATGGTGATACATGGGAAAACTACAACTAATGTAACTTATGGACAATAGTTAACAGTAATTTGTAATATTTTTGCAACAATGGCAAAGAAAATACTATATCAATTCTAAGGATCAACAATAGGGGCTTATAAGGATGTACCGGATTTTTTGTTTTGGAGTAATAAAAATGTTCTAAAATTGACTGAGGTGATGACAGCACAACTCTGTGATGAAAATGAGAGACACTGAGTGTACACTTTAAATGGATTGTACAAGGCATGGGGCTGTATATAACAGTAAATCCTGTGGCGGAGATGGACTGTGGTTAACAGAATAAATATGAGAACGTTCTTTCATGGATTATAACAAATATATAATACTAATGTAAAGTGTTAATAATAGGGTGGGTTTGGGGGAAAGTATACCAAATGTAAGATATAGACTATAGTTAGTAGTAATATTTTGATGGTGCTCTTTCATCATCTGTAACAAATGTTCCACAACAATGCAAGGTAGTAATGGTGGGATGATGTATGAGAGTCCTGTATGCTATGCATGTTTGTTTTGTAAGTTCACAACTTTTACTATACACGTATCATTTATGTATGTTCATGTATGCATGACGTACTTCAATAATTTTTTAAATGAAAAAAAATGCAAATACCTTTAGATCCAGTGTTCCACTGCAAGGTACTTACCCTATAATCAACAGGACTTATCAAACTGTATGTGTACATGATTCTACTGGTGATTTTAAATTTCCATTTTTATTCACTTTTTGTATGAAAATAAAAGGTGAATAAATTTTTAATACAAAAAAATGAATTGTGAATAAAAGGTACTACCTTTAGTAGACATCATCATTTTGATATTCCACACATCTTATAGGGCAGAGTTTATATTTTATAGAACCAAGCTGTGAAACTACATGTGCTGAGTTAGCTTCTAATGTGATAAAATATTGAAATATTGTTCACTTTCTGTATATAATCTACAATTCATAAGCACCCAAATATTTGGTGTTTCATACAGTGTTGACAGAATACAAATTGAAGGGTGCCCTCAGAGGAGGTTCAATCTATATAATCAAAAGTGACAAGCACTTCAGCTATTTAAAAATTTTTAAATCAATATTGCACTCTCAATTTATCTTGACTGATTTTCTTTGTTGATTATAAAGGTACTCTAATGGTCCCTTCTTTTTTTTTTTCATTTCCTATGGTCTTAATGAAGATTAAGTCTGGTTAAAGTGCAAAGTCTTTTTCTTTGTAAGGAGTAGCCCAGGCTTAGAGGGAACCACGTCCATGGTTGGCTCCATTGTTCTCTCCTTAGAGTTTTCCGGTCTGTTCCATTTCCTGTTCAAAAACAGGAAAATCCCTTTATTCCTTGGGTACAGGTGGGGTTCTTGGGATTCCACCTGGTAGTAGGGAGTGGGCGATTCTGAGAAGTACTGAGTTCTAGACACTTTCTAATGACCTTCAGCCCAAAATGCAGTCAGAGACAGAAACCCAGGTTCAGACATTTGAATAACTCACAAGCCTATGTAGATTTCCGGATTTAGAAAACCTGCATCATCATGACACCCAAATATGCTAGGACCGTTAGTCCTTTCTAGAATCTGTCTCTCATTGCTTTCTCCTCTTACCTCCTTCCCTGTTCCCTTTTACTCTACCATTTTCCTTTATAAAAAATTCTGTTATAATGGATACTTGTGCATACTATATGCAATGTAAATATGTTATTCCACAGAATAAGGAAACAAATATTGATTAACCCAACACTGTAATTAAAACGAGAACATTACTAATATCACTGTTGTACTTGCATGCTGCCCCAAATTCCACTGTCTGCCATTCACCACTATCATGAATTTTGCTTCTGGTTCCAATGCTTTTATCTGAAATCAGTGGATTTCAAACTGCAGTTTATTACCCATTAATGGTCATCAAATAAAATTAAAGGGTGACAATCAGAATTTGGTTTTAATGAGATGGATTAGAATAGAATGGAATGGAAAACATCAGAGTGCATCGGACATGGTAATGGTAAGTAATGTTGCAGAAAAATTTGTGTTAGTTTTGTGAGAGTGTGTGTGTGTATGTGTGCTGTTCATTTGTTTGTGTATGTGTGAAAAAAATTATTTCCTACTGTGGCCCTTGGGTCACAGGGTAACACATTTCTTTTGGTGGTTAATTGCCAAAATAGTTTTAGAAGCACTGCTGTATACAATATATTATTAATTATGCTTGTTTTCAGTTTCATAAAAATTGTATAATGCTGTATACATTCTTTAGGAACTTTTTTTATGTTCTAAGTTTCTTTCATTTTGATTTATTTTCACCACTAAATAATATTCTATTGTGAGACTATATTGCAATTGTCATTTTATTTATTTCTAGTATTTTATTATAACAAAAAGTACTGATATGAATAGTCTTGTAGTCTCTTGTTGGATTTGTACAAGAGTTTCTATAGAAAATATAACTAGTAGTGAAATTGTTGGATCTTAAGAGTATATGCATATTAAGCTATACATGGTATTGCTAAATTATTTTCTACAGTGATCATGCCTTTTTCCTTTGTGTGTCTTCTCCTCCTCTACTCCCATAGGCACCACAGGAAATACTTTCATGTTCTGGAATTCATAGCATTGCAGTTATATTCTGAAGATGCAGTGGTCCTTAAAGTCCTGCCCTGATACTTATCAGCTTGGACATAAAAAGCATTTTCCTTCCTGGACTATATAAAACACTCCCTTTAAAATCAATTTCCTTGTATTCTAGTGGAGTCCTCAGCAGCTCTACACCCCTAGAAGTCTTTTTCTTATCCATAGTCTGTTTGATTCTTAGAAAAGGTATCATAAAACTAGTTGCCATTAAATCAAGTCCTGTCCCTAAATCAATACAATGTCCCTAGTATTTGTCAAGAACTATGAAGATTTTGAAATTTTACCTGACCTGTGAGCTAAAAAATTAACTAGCTTTAGTTTCATGG
Source organism: Chaetophractus vellerosus (assembly GCA_004027955.1). Taxonomy (NCBI): domain Eukaryota; kingdom Metazoa; phylum Chordata; class Mammalia; order Cingulata; family Chlamyphoridae; genus Chaetophractus; species Chaetophractus vellerosus. The sequence continues at coordinate 4,819 of PVKH010018742.1, read as the reverse complement.
ATGTTTACAGAAGACATGAAATTCCTGGCTCAAAAACAAATGTCTTTATTGTTCACAGCAATAGCAATAGAGAGAGCATCAGCATTTTCTTGGGCCAGTTCTTTGAGCCCCAATTCCCACAGGGCAATATGAAGAGGGCAGGATAATCTAGGTTGTGCTGCAATAAAAACAACCCCCAGGATCTCATTTTCTTTCTCACTTTCATCAGTCTGCACAAGGCTCTATTTCAAATCATGACCCAAACTGATAGAACTCTACCTTCTTTTAGTTGCACCATGCACAGTCTTCTCAACTACTCTTGCACTACAAAAGAAAGAAGCTTGGGCATAGAATTTCACTGCCTCATCTTGGAAGTGACACATCATATTTCATTAGCCAGCACTGGTTATGTGGGCCTGTGTAATTTAAGTGGTATTGGAAAATGTAGGAAAACTATTGGAATACTGGGGAGCATTCCTCTCTCAGCCATACTTTATTTGGACCTTTGATCAATTTCCTATTCTATGTGTTGGCAGTACTTCCAATCTACTTCTTAGGCTTAGATTATAGCATCTGCATCATCCAGATTTTTCAGAATCTTTTTGATGATACATTTAATCACTCCTTTAGAATAGGAAATCAGAATCCTATCCTTATGGCTTAATATTAAATGATTTTGACATGCTTGTATTCTTTACAACAGACAAAAACACATACTTCTATCAAGGGAAAGGGAAAGTCGCCCCCTTTCATGATTTAAGTTCCTTCTTGGAGTCCATAGTGGAATGGAGGGAAAAGAAGAGAGACACGTTAAGGCAATGCTGTAGAACTATCGTATGTGGATGTTGCTGTGACTGAGGTGTGCAAGGGTACTTTGTGAACTTAGAGTAGTTTGCACTGAATCCAGAAAAGGAGGTTCCGAGAATAGGTTTTGATTCTCCTGGCAATACTTAGCTGAATAATCTTGAAGGACAAATAATAGACAGGTAAGCTAAAGAAAATGTGAATGTGGCTAGAAAGTCATTCTAGAAATAGAGAACAATTTGTCCAAGGGCAGAGACATGGGAGAACACAGCTCTGTTTTTAGAAATGCAAGAACTTTGGTATGGTTGGAGCAGAAGGTTAAGTGTTAGGAGGTTGCAAGAGATGAAAACAGGTAGAAGACACAGATCATGAAAGAACAGATTGTACATTAAAACAATGGGGAATTATTGAAGGATTTTAAGCCTGATGAAATTTCTGTATGAGAAAGGTACGACAGCAACCTGAGGGATTAGAAATGAGTGAGACGGAGTCAGTAGAACTGTTAGGAGGCTTTTACATTATCCCATTTGTGACAATGTGAATAGAGAGGAGAAGATGGATATATACAATGTTAAGTAGGTATAATATCAGCATGTAGTAATTAAATGTATGTTGGTGATGAGAAAGAGAGATGACACAAGTGTAACTCTTAGACTTAAGGGTTAAAAAGGAGAAATGCAAATTTTAGTTTGAAACTAGGGTTTACTCTTTGATTGGCAATGGTGGGAACTTACAGTATAAATTCTGGTCCTGAGCTCAGCTGAAGTTGAAGTTATTTAGGACATCACCCCAGGAAAGGCAGAAGAAAAGAAAACAGAGAGAGAGAGAGAGAGAGAGCAGGGGTATGACAACATCCTAACTGAGGACTACAGCAAACGTGTGCCTCTACCAGCAGAAGGTAAAAGCTTCTTCTGCACGTATTAGACAAACAATGAGAAATTTTTTAAAATTACCAAAAAAATGTATAAGTGCTTTGCCTCACCAACTTTCACCTCCTAAGTGTATATCATCATGAATCCAATGATGAAGAAAACCATGAATTCAAATAACTAACAAATTGAAAGCACCTGTTAGTCACCAGCAAACCCAAACACAATATATGTATAGTTCTTCATAAGCTCTTATCTTCAGTGCACTGCTGGAATAATCATGATAAACCTCACAAAACTCCCAGGAGGTGGGAAATGAGCATGGCAGTATTCTGTGGCATCCTTGTAAATAAGAACAGATGCTTATCCATCCACAAAAACATTTTGTGCCAGACTGCCTTAGGTCATGGGATGGTTAAACAAAGGAAATCCCAGTTTTCTACCTGTCCCAGCTCAAAGAGATTGGCATTAGATATAATTTCTGTTGAATCAACTGTAGTCAGGAAATCTTATGCATGGAATAATACCTTGGGATATTAGAACCTTGCCAAGGAGCTCAAAGCTCATCTGAGTCATTGATTTACTAACCACCAGGAAGTCCTTGTGGGACAGGAAATGGACTTTGTATCCAATTTTAAAGGATCTGAAGCCTTAAAGTCAGCAAATCAGCAGCCAAGCCGAATTTCAGTGAAGTCCTCATTTTACTAACCCTAAATACTTGGCAATATCACCTAAGTACCGGGGGAGGATCTTGGAGGATGCACGCCTTAGAAATTCCCTTAAATGAACCTGGTCACATCCCCAGTTTACTTGGCTGCAGAGCCATTTTGATTCATCACCAAAAAGCTCTCAGGGAGGTAGCCCCATCTTCACTCTGCTCCTCTCTCTTGCCATCCTGCTCCTTTCAGCCTGGTTCCAAGCCAGAGGCCCTGCTGTTTTTACTGGAGGCAGAAAATGAGTAAGAAAGAATGATAATTCCCATCAACAAGTACTGTGGGACATGTACTTGTTGCTTTGGCATGGTACCTCATGACAATTTGAGCTTCTATTTTACTAAAACACACCATTCTGCCTCTTAGGGATACTATGTAGCTTTTAAAAAACTAATCTAAAAACATTAAATGCAATGGTCTCTCATAGTTTACAACCCCTAATAGAAAAGCACATTTTCAAAAATACAACCTTAAGAAAAAGAAATATCACTTCTCCTTTAAAAACAGGAGGGTGGAAATCACAGCAGTCATTATTCCTTTCTACTCAAAGCTGAATTGTTCTTCTGAGAACCTTTTCCATTGTGCTTTTAAATATTGTATTATGCTACATCAAATCCTGTTTTAATGCAACATATTGATTCTCTTATAGGCTAGGGTATTATTGTCTTAAAGAGATTCAAAGTAAATGATTAAGCATAGATTATGCCATTGCAGTCACCAGCAATTTAGCATTTTCTTCTGATTGGTATGTTTAATGGCTGGCTGCTCAAGTGATGAGGGATAGAACATCTTACACTTGTGGCTATAAAATGAAATCAAAAGACAACCCAAAGTCTACCCTCCCCCTAAAACAGCTAACGCATACTAATTTAAAAAATACAGTGGGCTTAGTCCCTTTAGGATAGAGGCTTATTTCCCCAAAATTGGTACAGCTGAGAAAGCAAAAGGGAAAAAGCAAAAACACTCTTTTATTTTATTCAATGAACTTTTGTGGCAATGGCTGCGGTTATGCTGATGTCCAGCAATCTTCGTCATGTTTGCTCTCGGTCAATGCACACCTTCTCTAACATTTTGGAAAGCACAGCTCTGAGGAAAAGCATTGCGGTAGGAGGAAGTGCCTTACCAGCAGCAACATGTGAAATGGAGTCAGCGTTTATATCACAGAACAAAGCCGAATGGGAAAGATCTGCGAGGGAAGAAGAGATCAGAAGGGCGGTTCATGCACTTACTTGGAACGAGTGAACCCAAAGCAGCTCTTCCATGCATGGCACTGTTTCCTGAGCCATGAAGGAGGCAAAGTTCCAAATAAGCTTCCTACATTTTGGAGAAAATTGGAGACTGCTTGCCCAGGATGAGTCACGCTGGTCACTCCTGAGGCATGTTTATCCATCAGATTTACAAGGAGGTGGGTCACAGAGAAGGGGATAGAATCAATGGCATATGGATTCTAAGGGTTGGAAGTCAAAGCCATCACTACATAGAAGGAAAAGAGCATTTTGAAGAGAGACTTTTTACACATGTCTCTTTTGAGCCTTTTGGAATTATCCCAAAGTAGGTTTCTGGGGGTGGGGTGGGGTGAGTATTTGCTAGGGGTCCACTGTGTCCCTTCCATAGATGATTCTTGAGATCATGTAATTCAGCCTTTCTGTTTATATTTAGGAAAATAAGATTTCAATTAGTAGTGACTTGGCCTTTTTGGAGGTGGGTCTAGACTGCAAGCTGACTCACTTGTGAGCTTCCCATTTCATACCACCATTTCCATTTCAGGTCCTTGCTATTTGGCTGAAGGAAAATATCTAAAATTACTAAAGCAAGCATTTTAGCAGTTTTTCAAAATATACATCCCAATTCAGGTATATCAAAACAAACATAATCACAAAATCAGGCTGAATGGTAAAGCGAAGGGTATAAAAAACAGATCCAATAGGGTCATTCCCAAAGTAGCAAAGGATTTAAGATTGTGTGTGTGTGTGGAGTCTACCACCCCTAAGAATGAGATATGCCTCTCAGTGTGCAGTGAGGGGTAAAAGCATCCGCGACTAAAAGTGAGATATGTCCCTTGGTAGTCAGAGTGGGGTGGATTAGGGAAGCTCTCCATCTTTGAGGGTGAAATATGTCCCTAGGTGGGCAGAGTGAGGACTGTGGCAGAGCAAGAAGAAAAGCAAAGAGGAAGCCGACACATGGCAGCCCAGCCACAGCTGCTTTTCAGATGAAATGAGGCTTTCCCACTAAAAGACAGCTGCATTGCTAATAAGTGGGCATTTGGGATGAGAGAGTCAAGGAAGAAGGAGCAAGTGGTAAGAATCCTGGAATAAGCACTCTGGAGAAGCCTGTCTAGGCTTAAACAAGGGCTAGCCAGGGTGATATCCCAACTTTAGGGAAGGAAAGAGACTTTTGGTGACCTGCCCATAAGTAGCATCTCTGTTCAAAGATCTAATTTGACACCTTTTGAGA
>PVKH010018741.1:0-15041 GCA_004027955.1 Chaetophractus vellerosus | reverse complement strand
TGGGTGGAGAGCCACACAATAATCGAAAGAATATTGAATTCCCAACCTGGGAAGTTCTGCTACATTCTCTAATGGGACAGGAAGAATCCCCCAAATACAGGGGCAATCCCCAGTGAGGGAGGACGGACCATTGCTCCAAGCCCTTGATATTGGTGATTGTACTTATGAACCTTTTCTTTTGAAATTGAAACTTAACCTAGTATTGTATGTTGCCTAATAGTTAACTCCTGAGGGCCTCCTTGTTGCTCAAATGTGGCCTTTCTCTAAGCCAAACTCAGCATATAAATGAACTACCTTCCCCCCAGCATGCAGGTATGCAATATGACTCCTGGGGATGAGCCTCCCTGAACTGAGGGATTACTACCAAATGCCAACTAGCAATGTACCTGGAAAAGACCTTGAGCATAAGGGGGAAATGGTAAATGCAAATGAGTTCTTACAACTAAGAGATTTCAAAGTGAGCCAGGAGGTCATTCCAGAGGTTATGCTTATACACGTCTCAGCAGGATCTCATTGACTGAAACAGTAAATGTTGTTTCAAATAGCAGGGCTCCTGAGGGCTCTTGAGACATCCAGACACTATAGGCAGGGTAGACAACTCAGGAGTTTGGCATCTTGCCAATGAACCTTGCCTTGGAACTTATGCTCTGCAGTGTGACGGAGTTGGACTCTTTTGCGGTTTCCCTACACATGGCTTTTCTGCCTTTTCTATCTGGTCCTATAGTTAGTACTATACTTGATAGGTGTATGTCCAAGAGACTTAAGTCTTTGGCCCACCCATGTGCCAGTTGGGCCCTAAATCTCAGCAGAGTTGCAACACCTATAGTCTAATTCACTGGACTCACCCAGGACAACTAACAAGGTGATGATGATGGACAACACCCATTCCAAGGAACAGAGTGAGTCTGGAACTGCAAGCAAGATAGTTCCATCCATCTGCCCCATGAGATCTAAACCCCCCCCTCAATTAGAGGCACAGTGGTCATCACCATCCCCAAATCCTCAAGATTCGGGAACGAACAATGGACTAAAGTAGACTTAGTATTATTTTACTATAGACTTACTGTTATTCTAGCAATGGAAGAACTTTTATCGTTGATGTGGAGGCAATGGCCACGAGAGATTCTGAGGGGAGGGAGAGGGAAAATTAGGTATAATATGGAGGCATTTTTCGGGACATTGGATTTGTCCTGCATGACTTCGTAATGACCGATACAGGCCATTATTTATTTTGCCATAACTTACAAAATCGTGTGGGACAGAGTGTAAACTGTAATGTAAACTATAAGCTACAGTTAGTGATAATGCTTCAATATGTGTTCATCACTTGTAACAAATGTACCACACTAATGAAGAATGTTGTTAATGTGGGAAAGTGTGATAGGGGAAGGGAGTGGGGCATATGGGAATCCCCTATATTATAATGTAACATTTACGTATTCTAAAGTTTCTTAAAATAAATAAAATTTTTAAAAATTTCAACAGTTTTCCTTGGGGAAAGGAAAAAGCCAACTATTAAATATCTATGAAGGGTATGAGGCCCTGAATAGCCAAAAACATCTTGAGAAATAACAAATTTGTAGGTTTCACATTTCCCAATTTTAAAAATTATCACAAAGTTACAGTCACAAAATAGTTTGGCACTGGCATTGGGCCAGACATATAGACTAATTGAATCAAACTGAAAGTTCAGAAATAACCTTCACATTTATGCACAATTGATTTCTGAGAAGAGTACCAAGTCCACTTGGTGGAGAAAGAATAGTCTCTTCAGCAAACAGTTCCTGGAAAACTGGATCGCCATTTGCAGAAGAATGAAGATGGACTCTTACCTTACACAAAGAGAAAAATTAACTCAAAATGTATCAAAGAACTAAATATAAGAACCCAAACCATAAAGCTCCTAAAAGAAAACATAGGGAAGCATCTTCAGGATCTTATTTTAGGCAATGGTTTCATAGACTTTACATCAAAAGTGCAAACAACAACAACAAAAATAGATAAATGGGAACTCATCAAAATTAAAAATCTGGGGAGTGGATGTAGCTCAGTGGATAAGCACCTGCTCCCATGTACAAGGTCCTGTGCTCAATCCCCGGCACGTCCTAAAACAAACAAACAAAACCTTTGTGCCTCAAAGGACTTCATCATGAAAATAAAAAAACAATGTACTGAATGGGAGAAAATATTTGGAAATTACATATCTGATAAAGGTTTAATATCCTGAATACATAAAGACACCCTTCAGCTCACCAACAAAAAGACAAACAATTTAATTAAATCACATGCAGAAGTCTTGAATAAACTTTTCTTCAAGAAGAGATACAAATGGCCAAAAAGCACATGAAAAAAATGCTGAACATCATTAGTCATTAGGGAAATGCAAATCAAAACAATAATGACATATCATTTCACACATGCTATAAGGGCTGTTATTGGACAACATGTGGAAAAATAGGAACAGAACACTTCTACACTGTTGTGGGAAGGTAAAATAATGCAGCTCCTGTGGAAAACAGTTCGGTTGTTCCTCAGAAAGTTAAGTATTGAATTGCAATATGACCTGACAATCCCACCTCTGGGCACATACTCAAAAGAATTGAAAACAGGGACTCAAATTGATATTCACTCTGCAATGCTCATAGCAGTATTATTTACAATCTCCAAAAGAAGCAAGCAACATAAGTGTCCATCAACAGATAAATAGATAATCAAAATGTGGTTTATACATACAATGGACTATTATTTAGCCATAAAAAGAACAAAGTTGTGAGATATATGACAACATGGATAAATCTTGAAGTTGTGTGAAATAAGCCAGACACACAAGGACAAATAATGTACAAACTCATTGATATGAAATAATTAGAATAAGCAAATTTGTAGAGTCCGAAAATAGAATACAGGTTTCCAGGGGCTGAGTTAGGGGTAGGACATGGGGAGTTAATACTTCATTGGTACTGTTTGGGGTGATGGAATTTCTGTTTGGAGTGATGGAATATTTTGGTAATGGATGGTGATGATGGTAGCACAACATTGTAAATGGAATTAACACCACTGAATTATATATTTGAATGTGATTAAAAGGGTGAATTTTACGTTGTATATATGTTACTAGAACAAAAATTACCCAACAACAACAACCCCACATATGACTGAACAACAGAAACAGTAAACCCTACAGTAAATTATAGTTAATAGTATAATATTGTTTTATCAATTTTAACAAAGATATCACTCTAATGCAAATTGTTTGAAAACTGTGGTAGTGCCTTATATGGGAACTCTATATTTTCTACATGTTTTTTTCTGTAAACTTACACCTTCTCTAATAAAAATGAAATTTACAAGAAAGTTTTTAAAAAGAGAGAAATGAACTATAATAAATTGATGCCATTTTAAAGAGAGAGCTCATTGCTTGCAATTGTTCATTTACCTTTTGCAGAAATGAAAATAAGGTTTAACACACTGAAATTAATAAAAATTGTTTATTTACCAACCTACTGCCAAAAAATGAACCAGGAGGCCAATAATTATTCCCAGGATTGCCAACACTCCAAATACAACGAGGGCAATCATCCATACTGGCAAAGATGTACGGGTAGCTGTGACTGGTCTGCAAGTAAAGGATATGAAAATGAAGGATATATCAGAAAAATTACAGACATTTCAAATCTGTGTTTCTTTCCTCACTCCTAGAAGCCCCACAGTTTAGGCACAGTAGCAACAAAATACATTTGGTGAAGAAAAAAAAGAGAGAGAGAAAGAGAGAGCTTCCTTTAAAACTTAGGATTGAATATCTCTGGATTTGTGTTGTGAATTTTTTCTCAGGAATATGATGGTTAGGGCTAAGTTATATATATTTGGCTTCCAGTTGCCCCCCATAATCAATGAGGAGAGCCAGAGCCAGAATCAATAAGACCTTACAAAATAGGGAGGAGGGAAATGGAAATGACTTGGAAGTTCTTTATGCCTAAACATATCATAATTTGTAAAAGTATGATAGCGATTTTATATTATTTATTATGCCCTTTTTATAGACAAAGAACACATACACAAATACCAAGTCAGATATTAGGTCAGAGCAGTGACATCTAGCTCACAAGATTGTTTATGACTATGGTTCAAAAAGATCTTTTGAAGAACAGTGTGCCATGAGCACTCTACATGTTAGGTTATTTACATTGTATTTCATTTAGAGAATGAATATGCATTGGTAGCCTCAGCCTAAATTGAGATAAGGCTTGTGGGAATTTCCCAGACAAATGAACATGGGAATAGTCATGCAGCAGTTGGGGAATAAGAAGCAATTCAGTTTTGTTGCAGCAAACTATGGGTCATAGATTGGCCATAAATGAAATTGGACAGAGATGCAACAACAAGTTCAAGATGAACCTTTGATGCCACACAAAGGAGTTGAGATATTGTGTTATATTTTAGGGCTATACCAAATGTGACTATAGACTGACCTTAATCAGAATCGCCTGGGACACCTATTAAATATGCAGGTTGCAAGATTCTACCCCAAACCTAGTGAAGTGGAATTTTTGGAAGGGCCTGGCAACTTGTACTTTAACATTTCCAGTGATATAGACTCTCACTAACCTATTGCAATATTCATGGGAAAGTTGTTAAAAACTTTAATCTAGCCAAAGGACATTGACAGATATTTCAGATTAGAAGTAGCTGCTAGGAACAGCATATAATATATTGGATCATAGATGAAAATTAACGGGATGATGGTTTCAGGAGAACAAGATCACTTTTTTTTGTTGTTGTTGTTTTGTTTTAATTTTACCGGAAGGTCCCAGGGATCATACCCAGGTCTCTCCATATGGCAGACGGACACCCAACCATTTGAGCCATATCCACCTCCCAAGATCACTTTTTTTAAATCAACACTGTATTGATGGTTTCTTACTTTCCTTAAAAACTACTTCAGAATTCTCCTTGATCCTCAAACTTCAAGCACTATCTGTTCCACTCTCTCTTTTAGCTGATAACCTTACTTTATTACACAGAAAATGGAAGGCATCAGTAAAGAATATTCACAATCCAGCCACCTTAGGTATCAACTTCTCTTCATCTGTACCCTACACTCTGCCTTTTCCTCATGTTTCTATAAATAAATGATCTGTGCCCTGGTCTAAGTCCAACACCACCACCATCTCATTTCTTCATCCTCCAATATGTAACTTATGTTCCAGTCTTTTTCCAAGGAACTTCCAACTCAATCTTCATAACTCAGCTCTGCCATCTCCTCTTCAATGAAGTCTTCCATGCTTCCCCTATTATGGCCTTACATTGAGAATATTTTTTTATCTTTACATGCATATTTTACTACAGCTTTTCACCCTTAGGCATGAGCATATTGTGGTCTGAGGCTGCATCATTATTTGTTTCTTATACTCAGGACATAGCATAGATCCTAGCACATTATAGATAACATTTGTTGCAGAAGTGAATGAATGAAAACAAGGAGAATCAAGGACAACTACACCATGGAGGGTAGATAGATCAGAGGGATCCAGATTATAGAAAGGCTTCAGTGCTCATTAAAAGAGTTTTGACTTTTTCCTGTGAAAATGACTACTATGAGGAGACATATAATGCTAGAGAGATGAATCTGCAGGCAGTATGCATGATGATACCTTAAAAGAGAGGGAAAATGAGAGCAGAGGACCAATGAAGAACAAGGCTTTTGTAATTTATAGGAACAGAGTGGTGGGATCCAAGGTGGTGGTAGTGAGAATGGAAAGAAAGTAACAAGTTTGAGAAATTTTATGGAAGTAGTATATTTCCTAGAATTTGGTAATTAATTGGCTATAATTGATAAAGAACAGGGATATTTGAAAATGAAACAAAATTTTATTTTGAGAAGTAGGGAAGAGAAAAATGAAGTCTAGAATAGGTAAGTTGGAGAAGAAAGTGGTAAATTTTTATATCATAGGTATGAGGGACATTTACATTTCCAGTACACAATCAGAGATGCCAGATTGTTGGCTAACTGAGGAAACACAGAGATACAAATTTAGGAGTCATCCAAAAATGGGAGACTCAAAGCTGTGGAACTGGATCAGCATATTATAGTGGTTGCTTATAAAATATTGTATAAAATTGATGTTTCTCTTTCCAAGGCAAATATTTGTCTACAACTAATTTATCTCTACTTTTTCATACCTTTCTTGAATTTCACAGTCTCATTGCTTGAGATCATCTCTCAAAAGACTTTAAACATGTCAGTATTTGTTTCTTAACTGTCAAACTTAAAATATTGTTTATTGTTCAGTGATGGATCAGCATTTACCTCATTGTATAAGCATTCAGTTCCACCAAAATGACTTTGCTCACTGCTTGGTTCTTTAATCTTTACTCCACACACCCTTTCTTAACTTTTCTGTCTTACTCTTACTAATTACTTTTCTTTCTATAGTCTTTTAATTAGGGATACATTTGCACATTTATTGTTTTGACTAATTTTATTTTTGCAGCTTTAACTCAGAATAGGACTTCATATAGAAGTGGACAAATTTTTCATTTCCTTTATTGCTATAATTTTAAAACTTGTATTCTTATAAGAAGAGCAAGGAGTCTAAAGCTACTAAAATTTGATGAAATAAGATGTCTTAGAATGCATCCAAACACTATGCTTTGAAAGCAGAGAACTGAAATAGTTTCCTAATTTCAAGTTTTCTTCATTGATATCATTAAAGAATTTTACATTCCCATTTCTTTTCCCCCATTTTGATTATTTCTTGTCACAAATTCAGATGCTTGTCTGAGTTTTAACCACCTTTAAGTCATAACCTAAAGATTGTACAAAGTAGGAAATAGATTAAATAGCTGCTTAAAAATGACAGAGTTCCAACTGTACATCACTATTACTATAGAGATACATAGGGAAAATACAGTTAATGTAACTTATGGATTATAATTGACAGCAATATTGTAATATTCTTGCATCAATGTCAAAGAAGGCACTGTATCAATGCTAAGGGTTGTTAATAGGGGGTATGGGATTTTTTTCTTTTGGACTAAGGAAACCATTCAAAGGTTTACTGAGGCAATGACTGCACAACTTTGTGATGAAAGTGAGAGCCACTGAGTGTACACTTTGGATAGGATGTACAAGGCAGGGGACTGTATAACACAGTGAACCATGTGGTGGAAGGTGGACTGTGGTTAACAGTACAAATATGAGAGTGCTTTCTCATGAACAAATGTACAATACTAATGGCATAGTGTCATTAATGGTGGGTATATGGAAAAAATATATCAAGTGTATGCTATGGACCATAGTTAGTGGTAACAGTCTGATTATGTTCTTTCATAATATGTAACAAATGTTCCGTGACAATGTAAGGTGTTGGTGAAGGGATAATGTGGAGGAATTCTGCATATTATGCACAATTATTTTGTAAGCTCACAACTTCTCTAATTTAAAAAAAAAACCTTCTGAAAATCTAGAACAGCAATAATATCTGTTTCAGTTTTTTTTTGTTGTTTTGTTTTCTGTTCTTTTGTTTTTTGCAATAATATCTTGTCCCCCAGCATGGGACATGACTCCCAGGGAGGAGCGTCCCTGGCACCGAGGGATTGCTACCATGTACCAACTAGCAATGCAACTGGGAAAAGACCTTGACCAAAAGTGGGAAAAGGTAAGACAAATGAGTTTATATGGCTAAGAGACTTCAAAGTGAGTTGGGAGATCATTCCAGACGTTATGCTTATGCATGTCTCAGCAGGATCTCTTTGACTGCTAAAGTAGATACTACCCCAAATAGTGGGGCTCCTGAGAGCTCTGGATTCATCCAGACACTATAGCCAGGGCAGGTAGCTCAGGAGTTTGGTGCCTTGCCAGTGGGCCCTACTTTGGAATTTATGCTCCCCACAGTGACAAAGTTGGACTCAGTCATGGTTTCCCTATACATGGCTCTTCTGTCTTTCTATTTGAACCTATAATTAGTAATAGAGTTGGTAGGTATATGTCCAAGTGACTTAAATCTTTGGGCTGTCCCTGTGCCAGCTGAGCCCTGACTCTCAATGAAGTTGCAACACCTACTCTTCAGTTCATTGGTCTCACCCAGGACAATTAACATGGAGGTGATAATGGACAACTACCATACCAAGGAACCTAGAGAGTCTACAACCACAAGAGAGAGAGTCCCATGCATCAGCCCTATGGGATCATGGCCCCCTCTCAATTAGAGGTGCAGTGGACATCACCATCCCAGAATCCTCAGGATTTTGGAATGAACTATGGACTAAAGTAGACTTACTGGTATTCCACTATAGACTTAATGTTATTCTAGCAATGGAAGAACTTTTATCATTGATGTGGAGGCAGTGGTCACTGGAGGTTCTGAGGGCAGGGAGAGGGAAAGATAAGTGTAATACAGGGACATTTTGGGGACTTGGGAATTGTCCTGAATGACATTGCAAACACAGATACAGGCCATTAAAAATCTTGCCATAACCTATAGAATTGGGTGGGAGAGAGTGTAAACTACAATGTAAACTTTAATCCATGTTTAGTGGCAATGCTTCAAAATGTGTTCATCAATTGCAATGAATGTACTTCACTAATGAAGGATGCTGTTAATGTGGGGAAATGTGGGAGGTGTGGGGAGTGGGGCATATGGGAATCCCCTATATTTTAATGTGACATTTGTATAATCTAAGTATCTTTAAAAAGTAAAATAAATAAAAATTAAGAAAAAAAAAAACAGAATAGCCAGAAATAAAAGTAATGTATTGCAGGGGAAACTGAGAGATTGAGAGGTGAAGAATTTTCCTTGTTTTTTGTTTATTATTATTATTATTTAAATAATGAAAATGCTCTAATAATTTATTGAAGTGGTGAATGCACAACTATGAGATTATACCAAATACCACTCACTGTACACTTTGGATAAATTGTTTGTTTTATTAATATGTATCAATAAAATAGATTTGTTTAGGAAAAAAAATGTTCCTGGAAACAAACTGCTAAGTCCTACCATGGCAAGAACCCAAAGCATAGCTTTCTTCTGAAATTCATCCCATTCCACTATACAGGGCTAGCCCTAAGAAAAAAAACTTGTAATTGATAAAATTTGGTTTTGAAGTTTTTGCTTCCATTTCTGGTTTTCCTCTTCTTTCTTTTAGACATTCGTCATTCAGGCACCCACATGCAGCCCAAAAGTTTGCCAAAATCTCCTCAAATACACTTATGCTATCACTCATCTTTCCAAATCCCTCCACATTCTGTGGTGTAATCTCTCTCTCTCTGAGAAGATAATCACTGAATTTGGCCCTGAATCTTTCCTAGGAAACTAGGAGATCTTATAAACAATAGCTTAATGCTTTCTGAAATCTGTTAAACTTCATACGGGTAAAAATGATGAAGGAGAAGGAGGAGGTGTTTTAAAGTAAAAAATATCATCTGTCCAGCATAATAATGATGATCTGAGTGGAAATAAACAATGATAATTCTGTTTCTTTTCCACTCATAAATGTGTATCATCATACAATCATTTACTGATAGAGCAGAGACTAGATTAATAAAAAAAATCAGGGTTATGAATAATAGAACATCTCTAATAAAAAAGAAATAATATGACAATAAATTATTTATATAATTCAAGAAAAAATCTCCTTAGTAAATTTTACCACCATTAGTGTGCATTTTTAATTACATTTCTAATGAATAATAATAATGTGAATATGAATACATATATTGTCTTAAAGACTTAAATTTTTAAAAAAATATTTGAGAAAGATATGCATTTACAGCTCACAGTTACCAACACATTAAATATTATATAATCGAGGTACAGTTAATTTTTCTATACTTCATATATTTTGATGAAATTTTCTTGTAAGCTGAAAGAATGTTTTAAATGTTGGCATTAATCATCACTGTTTATTTAATAATGACCTATTTCGATCCTTTAAAAATAAATAACACCTGTCTAAACCTTAACATACTTTAATAGGAATGGATTTTTTACAGACAGAGGTAGGTTCTGGAATAAAAACAGTTGCACTATTCTGGCTCATGAACATTTCACAGATAAAAAATTTGCGATTTTAGATATGCTTTTACAGAGAACACCTATGAAGCAGTGGTACTGAGATACTCAAGATTATATTCATGAAAGCACTTTAGAGAGCACAAGACGTTAAAAAAATACAAGGGAGTCATCATCATCATCAACAAAAGCAATTAAGTATTTGATTTATAAGAGAAGAAAATTTTCTATCTGCTACCTCCTCTCTACAACAGTCACACATTCATATTATTTTTCCTTCAAGGGATGTTAAGCTGTACGTCACCTTTCTGAAGCATTCCCCAAATTGTTACATAAAACTATGGATTCCAGACACAAGTACATGTTTGTGGCAGTGTTGTCTTTGTGCAGGAAATCTAAAATGCAATGGAAAAACTGCAAATTCCCCCAAAACTCAATTGTTTTACCGCAACCTTAGGCAAAGAATCATATTGGGGAGATAGTGTTCATTCTATTTATGTCAGAATTTTAGAGAAGGAAATCTCCACTTACCTATACATAATGTGCTGGTATAAACGCTGTTGGTGTTAATAAAGATAAAGGAAAACTTCTGTGCTCCTTTTTTTCTGATCAGTGGTTCTTGGGTAAATGTGCTAACCACAATGATAGTTGAAATTTTAAGGGCTGGGTGTAATAGCCAAAAGCAGCTAAAAGGAAACTTGTTTAACAAGTGTTGATGACAGCTGTGGGTCCGTGGTTTAAAGGAAGAAATAAAAATTCTCTTTGAGTCTGATACTTAGAAAAAAAACAACAACTATAACTTGGATTGGTCATCTGAGAGATCCACCCAAAAAATACCACCACAGATTGGTGAATCAGTGTTCTGACTCAGGTCCCATTGATTCTTTCATGACATAGAGCTCCTCCCCAGTGAAACCAACTGTATCCAGAAAAGCAGTCTCTGGCAAAGAACTTCAATATAAGTTGTCTTTTTGATACAGTAATTCTGCTATGGCATTACTCATTTGAAACATGCTTAATCAAAAAATTCTCACTAGGACTCTGCACATGCTTTAATAGGAATGGATTTTTTACAGACAGAGGTAGGTTCTGGAGTAAGAAGCATCAGTTCTATTTTGGTAATTCTTTTATAAGAAATGAAACTCGTGAATCTAGTGAAAAGTCACTTTACTGAGTGAATATGTATTAAGATTTTAGGCAATACTCCAAATTCTTATGAAAGCAGAAAATATTATAATGAAGCTTAGATATTTTGGCTACATATATTTAGATACTTTGCATCATATTTCATATCTTTAACCACTCACTCTATTTATTCATTCATTTAATAAATATTTACCATGAACTTCCAAAGGCTACACATTGTTCCCAGCAGTGGGAATACAATGTCTATAATAAGGTCTTTGCCTTCAAGCAGCTTACACTCTAATGGAAACTAGTAAATACTTAATTTAATAAGAGATATTTATACATGCTATGAATAAAATAAAGCAGGATAGTTGGATAGAAAGTGATAGTGGGGTTTGGTCAGGAAAGGCCTCTCTGAGAAGGAGGCTTTTGAGCAGAATGATGATATTTGGTGTGATTCATCCTCCTAAAACACATATTCATGAAATTTCTCTATTCAAAAATATTCAAAGTTCCCAACTTCTTTCAAAATAAAATATAAACTTCTTTGGTTGATATTAAAGGTCCTTCAGAAAGCCATCTCTCCTTCCTTATCCAAGTTGTTACATGGTAATGTAGTGTAATGGAAATGGTAGAACCTTTCAATGCCAGGTCCACTAGTAATTAGTTGTGTGACCCATGGCTCTCTGAACTTCAGCTTTCTCATAGGTAAAACTGGGGGTAGCAAGACAAGACTTGCAAAGTTGTTGTGTCAACTGAGGTGAGGTATGCCAAGTGCTTGGCACAGTGCCTGGGACATTGTGTCGTCTTAACAATGGCTTAATATAAACCTTGACTTTATTCCAGCCATTTCTCACATTTCCTTTCCTTGAATGGCAAGTACTTCCCTACCTGCATGCTGTTTAATCCTCCCAGGATTGCCATTTTTACCCATCCAATATTTATTCATGTTTCATGGTCCAACTTAGTGGCCATTTTTTTCTCCTTGATAACCTTCTTCTGGCATCTAATCACTTACTGTCATCAGAAATTATTTGGGATTTAATTATCTGCTACATTACATTGAATTCTACTGAACTCTGTCCTATAACAGTCCATCCTATCCCCCATTGAAAGTGAAGCTACTTGAACTTGAAAGCAGTAACTGTATCTTAATACTTCACGGTTTTTCATAGTGCTTATCACAGTAATATAAATACTTCATTTCAAATAAATTATTAACATCCAAAATATATGTAGATCTCCTAAAAATTAACAAATACATTTTACAAACTCATTATTAAATATGTATAAGATTTGAACATGGTATTCACAGATGAAATACAGTTGTTCAATTAACATATAAAGAGATGCTTAATCTCATCCATGAGTAAAAATAGAAATACAAATTGAAACAATAATATAGTATTATTAAAATTTAAAATATGTAAATATTGACTCTTCCAAAATTTGGTAAAGTTCTTGGGGAAATGGACTGTAATACACTGATGGTAGGAGTTTGAATTGAGATAGTTATTTTAAAGGAAAGCATGGCAGCATCTGTTTAATTTTAAAATGTACATATCTGATAACCAAGCAGTTTCACTTCCTGGTAGCTCTGTAGGTGCCTGTCTTGACATTTGTACATATGTACAACACAGTAATATATGATAATGTTCATTACAAAAATGAGTAATAGCAAAAAAAATGGAAACAAATTTTTAATCAGTAGAGTAATGGCTAAATAAACTACTGTATATTTATATTGTGGAATATTATGCAGGTGTCCAAAAAATGAAGTTATAGTGGTTATGGTGGGTTGACTCACTTGTCTTCCATTCTAGGATCCCTTTCTATGCTGCAGGTAAGAACTCCCTTAGAGCTAAGGTTCTGAATGCAAAATAGATTCTGCCAGCTAGAGGCACTCAATTGAAACTTAGAAGGAAGAGATGAATCAGAGGTCTTCCAAGGCAAAACTGAGGCTGCTTTTTGGATTTCTGCTGGTAAAAGGTCATGGAAATGTATATTTCCTGCAGCAGCATTCCCAGCGTCCAGCCTCCAGCTTCCTGGAGGCTGAAAAGTCATTCTGGAGGAGGCAGAGTTCAGGCCAGCTTTGTGGGTGTCCGGAGACCCTAGTGGTGATATCATCGATGCTGGAGGCTGATCCCTGGATATTAGCTGCTGATTTCAATAATGCCAGTTGTGGTAAATCCTCCTGAGAGCTTCAGTTTTCATTCCTTGAGGTTTAGCCAAGAGCCTATACCCCGAACTCCTCTGATAATTTTTAAAGTACATGATTTCCTGCTTCAAATTTCTTTCTGCTTAAAATACCTTTCCTGCTCTGAAAAATACAGTTTTTGTTCTATTAGAATGATATGAAGAAAAATTATTGATTAAAATATGAGTTTCAGAGTGATAATTCACTATGATGCTCTCTTAGTTTCCTAGGACAGCTGTAACAAAGTACCTAAAACTGGGTGGCTTAAAACAATAGAAATGTACTATCTTGCAGTTCTGGAGGTAAGTGGTTTAAACACAAGGTGCCGGCAAGGTCATACTCTCTAGGGGAAAATCAGTTCCGTGCCATCTCCAGGTTTCTGGTGGTAGCTGGCAATCCTTGGCATTCCTTGGTTTAAGACAGTATAAGTGTAATCTCTGCCTCAGTGGTCACAGAGTGTTTTCCCCTGCACAGCCCATTCCACTCCATTTTAACTTGCCCAATTCCTTCTATATCAACCTTACTTCAAAATAAGGTCACATTTGAGGAATTAGGACTTCAACATATCTTTTGGAGAGATGCAACTCAATTTATAACAGATACCATAAATGCCTAAAAGAAACAGTAAACAATACTGCACATTAGTAATGGATGCTAAGCTTTGTATTTAAATTCGTGGGGGAAAAGATCTGGAATGATTCACAAAATAATTTTTACATCTGAGGAGAAGAAAAGACAATAGAAATAGAAATGTTGAGCCCGCTGTAGCTCAATTGGTAGGGCGCCGGTTTGCCACATGGGAGGCCCCAGGTTCGGTTCCCGGGGCCTCCTTGAGCGGGCAGACCGCCTTGAGAAGGCAAGCCGCGGTGGGCAGGGCAAGCCCCCGTGAGCAGGGCAAGCCGCCAGCGAGCAGGCAAGGCCGTCCACAAGCAGGCAAGGCCGCCGTGCGGTGAGCTGACTCGTCAGGTCGCCGCAACGAGGGGGGAGACAAGCAGACACAGAAGAATGCAAAAAAAATGAACACAGCAAGAACAAGCAGAAAGGGGGATATGTAATAAATTAATAAATAAATAAATTAGCTAATAGAAATAGAAATGTTGACTAAAGAAACATTAGCCTGATCTATAATGTATTCATTTTCTTCACAAAGATGTGTTCATATATTACTGATGTAATTTTTAAAATTTGGAAATATACTTGCTGAATTAAATAAAAGCTTATATTTGATATAGAGCTGAGTAGAGAAAAGGTAGAATTGACAATCAAATATCAGCTCTTGGTGAGTCAGCTCAGGAACAAAGTAATGTAGCCAAAAATAAACCAGGGGAACAGATGTGGTTCAAGCGGTTGAGTGCCTGCTTCCCACATGGGAGGTCCCAGGTTGGGATCCCGGTGCCCCCTAAACAACAATAAAAACAAACAAACAAACAAACAAACAAACAAGCAAAACAGACCAAAAAGCCAACTCAGGAGAGCTGATGTGGCTTAGCGGTTGAGTGCCAACTTCCCACAGGTTCAATCCCTAGCCACCAGTAACTAAAAACAAACAAACAAACAAACAAACAAACAAAAACTATTTAGCTGCGTTGTACAGCTTTCAGAAGGAGATGGTGATTTGATGACAATAGGCACAAAATTCATGAGAACATAGTAAATAAAAAGTCTCACAAAGCTTTGAGCCAAATTTTAAAGGATGATAGTTT
>PVKH010018740.1:0-15043 GCA_004027955.1 Chaetophractus vellerosus | reverse complement strand
ATTTGGGGTAGTTACCAGGACATAAAGTATAAGTTAATTCCCTCACCACAAAGTCTTTTGCCATGTGTTGGAGCAAGATGGCTGCCAATGTCTGCAAGGATTCAGGCTTCCTCTTCCTCTTAAGGCTCCGTGATCCTAGCTTCTTCCAATATTAGCTGTAGGTTAGGATAAGTCTAGTCTCTCTCCTGGGGCTCGTGCCTCTCTGGGCTTAGCTGCAGCTGTAGGCTTTTAAGCTCATCTCTCTTCCCAGGGTCTCTGCTTTGTCTACAGAGCTGTCTCTATTCCTCTGTGTTCTTCTCCTGTGTGTTTACTTTTGGGGGTTCCAGCTCAAAACTCCAACTAACTCCTGTGCCTTGTCATGTTCTCTGAGTCCCTGCACACCAAGGGGGTGGGGACTCAACGTCCTACTGACATGGCCCAATCAAAGCCTTAATCATAATTTAATCAAATAAAAGTGAAACCTCCAACAGACCAGTTTATAAACATAATCCAATATCTATTTTGGGGATTCATAAACAATGCCAAACTGCCACAAGTGTGTAGACTGTGAACTCAGATGACATAGTTTAAACCTGAGCTCTACTCCTTCCTAGCTTTGTAACCTTCAACAATGCACATAACCACATAACATTTCATTTTATTCTTTCATAAAATGGGATTCGTAGTAGTACTTACCTCATAGGGTTAAGTAGAGATAAATTCAAGTGCTAAGCATGGTGCCTGGTACGTACTAAAGCTCTCGATGAACTGTTGTGATTGATGCTGCTGCGATAGTCATTTTTCCAGTCCTGAAGGAACCACCAAAGTTTTTAGCTACCATCCCATCTCTTTTCTCTTACAGGTAAAAGTGATTTTATGTGTCCTTTATGTACCTGTTTTCTAGCTTTTTCCTTAACCCAGCTTCACATATTAATGGTGGTCAACAATTTAGCTGATTTTGACATTTGTGATTCTTTTTCTAGCTTTACCTTCAGTTAAAAGTTCATTATGAAAAAAAATTTTTATAAAGAGGAAAAAATAAAATTAAAAAAAGTTCATTATGGGAAACGGATGTGGCTCAAGTGATTGGGCTCCCGTCTACCATATGGGAGGCCCTGGGTTTGATTCCCAGGGCCTCCTGGTGAAGGCAAGCTGGCCTGCACGGTGCAGAGAGCTAATGCAGCAAGATGATGCAACAAAGGGAGACAAGCAGACACAGAAAAACGCACAGTGAATGGACACCACGAGCACAAGCAGCAAGGAGGGGATAAATAAATAAATAAAATCTTTTTTTAAAAAAGTTCATTATGAACATTTTTTGTATGGCTATTTTACTTTTTTGTGTTTTTTGTTTTTCCTTTTTCTATTTACCCTATATTTTTATTAGATCATAACCTTCTCCAGATTAATAACTCTACTATTCATCCTTTGAAATTCATCATAGTGCTAAGAAATTCATTCTGTATATAGAACTTCAGTAGATATAGTTATATACCTGATTTATTTGATTAAAAACAAGCACATTATTACTCTGTCAAGTTTCTCTTATGTAAAGTAAGAAAACTAATGGCAACTTTTCCTTGGTGGGTTCTGCAGTTATACTAATAAATATCCATAAAATTTTAGGAATCTTTATATAAGTTGCTTTTTAAAAAGACCCTAGAGTTGTTAACATTTCCAACTGCATGTCCCATCCCTGCTTTTCCAAGTAAATATCAACCAATTTCATAGCCATAGAGGACTTTCATAGCTTCCCTGTTTCCAGAATGGGGAAACATCCTCAATACAAATGTTACAAAGGTTAGTTTGTGGATCAGAGCGGATCTACTCTGTTTGTTGCCAACCCATGATTGGGCAATTACAGAAATTGAGAATAAGAATTTAGAAACTTTTATAGCAACTTGAAATTATCACAGCATCTAGGCATGTAATAATTTTTCTAATAATTGATTTTTACTTTACAAAAGTATCTATCTGAAATGGAATTTTTTAAATGGTCCCTCACCACATATATTTTGATAAGCACTGCTGTAGCGCATGTCTCTTTCTCAGCTCCTTGGAAAGATATTTTATTGTTTGTTTATTTGCCTTTAATTTTTTAGGACCTTGTCTTTCATGGGAATGAGTATCTGTCTGGCTCTGATGTTCATTTCTTCCTGGTATTATGCCATTGTAGCTATGGTGATAGCTGGTATGATCTACAAGTACATTGAGTATCAAGGGTAAGTCTATAGCAGCAGGAACAAACTGTGGATTTGTCTTTGGTTACTGCTGAAAGTATCAAGACTGTCTAGTTTTGTTAGAGCAGTCTAAAGAGGATTGCATTCAGGGTTCAGGTAACTTCATTCTTCCATAACTGAATTTTTCACCCCCAATTCTCTTACCATATTTCAGCTGCAACCTTTTTATTACAAACGCAAACTGTTAAGGAAGTTTGAATGGCTCAATGAAAAATAACTAAAAGGACATATCCAAATAATGATGAAATAGTACTAAACAAATAATAACACAAACATTAATATTTTTATTTATCTCTTCAGTTAAGATATTGTCTCTGAAACAAAAAAGAAATTAGTCCTGAATAACTATAATAGCTAAGACTTCATTAACCACTTCCAAAAATGAGGGATTAATAACACTTTAATTCAGAAAATTACATAGTTTTACTTTCTCCCTATTATTTTCAAAGTAACTAAAATTTCAGGTCTGTATTAAAATCCTAATCCAAATTTCTGTTTTACATTATTGTTTTTGAATAGTTATAGAGAAGGACAGAGCAAGTGACCCTTTCAACCTTTTTTCTGAACTGTTTATACAGTGTCATCTGTTAATAAAGGGTAGTGTTGATCTGTTTACAAATTTCCTTATGTTAGTAAAAAGCATTATATACATCATTAATATGAGTCCTGATTATTCTACCTTGTGCATGTGTTACTTTTACAATCAAAAAAGTAAACTTTATTTTTTTGAAATTGTACTTGGCTATAGTTTGTCTCTTTTTGTTCTTTTCTTTTTCTCACAGAGCAGAGAAAGAATGGGGTGATGGTATTCGTGGGCTATCCCTCAGTGCAGCTCGATTTGCTTTGCTTCGTCTGGAGGAAGGACCTCCACACACTAAAAACTGGAGGTAAAAAAAAATCAACAAGCTTAGTGGTGTTTGGCATATATTTAACACACAAAAATGTGTGTCATTGATTATAGGATAAGGAAAAAATGTGGCTCAAGGAATTGATGTAATAGAACTATTTTAAACTATCCTAAATCCTTAATTCCTTTATTCCTTTGTCTTCATGTGATTTTTTAAAAGAAGCTTTAGATTACATAAATGTTACATAAAGAACATAAGGGATTCCCATTTGCTCCACCCCTTCATGTGATTTATAATCAAGATTTCTATCATTTTTTTTCTTCCTTAAAATTGTTCAATTTGAGATAATATTGGGAGGATTCAAAATAATGCAGTACTCATCCTATCATTTCCTTTCATCTCTTCCTTCTTTCAAATTACATGTTTTATACAGATCTCCTAAATTAAAGGGTGGGCTTGTCATTCTGTTCCCCAAAGCCAAAGTGTTTTCTTCCCTTTCCTACTTCCCCCAACCTCCTTACAGGCCTCAGTTGCTAGTGTTGTTAAAACTAGATGAAGACTTACATGTCAAGCATCCTCGCCTCCTCACCTTTGCTTCACAGCTCAAAGCAGGAAAGGGTCTCACCATTGTGGGTTCTGTCATCGTGGGGAACTTCCTGGAGAACTATGGTGAGGCTTTAGCTGCTGAGCAGGTAAGAGTCAAGTGTATTGACTTAGGGGAAGGAAAGTAAAATAAGCTTATAGTTTTGTGATGTTATCAAACCTTAGATTTCTAAATTAATCCCTTTCCTGAGTGACCTAGAAGGTTTCCCTCTTAGATGGTACTGACTTGAACATTCATATTCTCCTAAATAATTAAGATGAACCAAAAGATAATCTAATCTTTCTTCCCATTTAAAACATTTACCAGGTTGGGAAACTATAAGATTACTTTAAGGCCTAGAGCTGTTTCTGGGAAAACATTAAATATTGACTTTGAGCACTGAGAGAATGTCATGTATATAAGTTTATCCCTTGGACAGTGGGAAGGGTTCTTCATAATCTTATGACAAGAAGGGAGATTGAGCAACTTTTCTTTTTCTTTACTAATATGTGTGGTATTATGAACAAGATTCCTTCACCATTTCTGATCAGCTATGCTAAGTATTAAAGTTTACCTGAGGAAGGAAGTTATGTTCACTCTAATACTTACTATAAATGATGGAATTAACCCTGTTGTTTGGAGAAAATTTCAGTTACAGTTGAAAAATTTTACTGGATCTCATTTTAGTATGTTTTGAAGCCCTAAAACCTAGAAGTGCTGAAGAAACATTAGTTCAGTATGATGATAAAAAATGAACAAAAATAGCACAGGATTAGAAATCAAGAGACCCTGCTTTTTACCCTAGCTGCATCACTGACGTATTCTGTACCTTTGGGAAAATCATTTGTATTGTTCATACCATTTTTCTCTCCCCCTTTACACTAAGAGGGTAGAGTGTAGAATAAGAATAAATGAGATGTTATCTCCAAATTTATTTGAATTACATAAAAGAGTAGTAAAACAAATATAAGTGTCATCAATAATCACCATTAACGTGTCAGAAAATAGATGGAAAAGTGAGGTGCAAAAAAAAAGAAAACATACCTGAGAAATTCTAAAGTGAAACTGAATCATCAGATTGAATTTCTTGTGATCTGAGTTCAGGACATGATGGGGCTGAAAAGGAGATCATGTTCACATTAGTGAACTCACCCTAGTCAATGAACAAAGAATATGAAATAGTCACCTTGTAAAGATCTCTGTTCTTGTTTTTGGTATATTACAAGGAAGGAACACAGAATAGAAGAGAAGACAGCGAAACTAAATATAGACAACCAGCTATAGATGTCAAGATATGTGTACTAAGCATTTAAAAAGTAAAAAAAAGACAGATAATGGACTTCATTGGAATAAACTTTTTTATATCAAGCCAATTTGCATTTATTTACATCGATGCATGGGGAAAATTATTCAGTAATATATCTAAAATGAAAAATAAAAAAGAACAAAAGACAAAAAATAAAAAACAAACAAAAATTTTTTAAAAATAAAGAAATAATTTAAAATGGACATTTGATGGTCAAAAAGATGAAAAGATGATTAATATCATGAGCCATTAGAGAAATACAAATCAAAACCACAATGAGATAACTACTTCATACCCACTAGAATGGCTATTACTGAAAAAATTGAAAACAACAAGTGTTGGTGAGGATACAGAGAAATAGGAACCTTTGTGCTTTGCTGGTGGGAATGTAAAACAGTGCAGTTTCTATGGAAAAGAGTTTGGTGGCTCCTCAGAAATTTAAACATAGAACTACCATATGACCCAACAATCCCACTTCTTGGTATATACCGAAAAGAATTAAAAGCAGGGACTTGAACAGATATTTGTACAATGTTCATAGTAGCATTATTCACAATAGCCAAAAGGTCTATCAGCAGATGAATGGGTAAACAAATTGTGGTATATACACACAATGAAATATTCAGCCGTGAAAAGATAAAGTCTGACACATGCTACAACATGAATGAAACTTGAAGGCACATGTTAAGTGAAATAATCCAGACACAAATATTGTATCATTTCATTATGAAATAACTAGAATATGCAAATTTAAAGAGACAAAGTAGATTACAGGTTACCAGGAGTTTGGATGTGGGGAATGGAAAGTTAATGCTTAATGAGTACAGAGTTTTTGTTTGAAGTGATGGAAAAGTTTTGGTTGGTAATGGATGGTGGTGAATAAGTTAATACCACTGAATTGTATACTTTTTTTAAAAAGTACATGTGGCTCTGGAATGTGTTCTTTAATCTATTTTCATTGATGGGGAAAGGAAGGGAATGGATATATATATTTTTTTAATCAACTTTATTGAGGGTTAATTTACATACAATAAATAGTACTTATTTTAAGTGCATGGCTTCATGTGTTTTGACAAATGTACACACCCATATAACCAGTACCATAATAATCAAGATATAAAACATTTCCACTACCTAAAAAGCTCCCTTGGCCCTTTGCAGCCAGTCTCCTCATCCTACCCCCATCAGCCCCAGGCAACCACTGATCTGTTTTCTGTCACTATAGATTAGTTTTGCCTCTTTTAGAATTTCATTTAAATAATATCATACAACATGTGCTTTTTTGTGGGAATGAGCATTTTATTGGATGCCTAGCATGTGACAGACGGTATATAATCATTTCTCTTTTAAAGATGAGAAAACCATGATTCAGAAATTTTATAATTTACCAAGGTCACATAGCTAGTATAATCACGGAATAGAATTCTGACTAAGTATATGTGTCTCCAAACTTGGGATCTTTCACTGGAATAATTTCAACTTTTAAGACTTTTCTATAGAAGATAAGGGTTTTTCTTTTTGTTGTTGTTGTTTTGGGGATTGAACCCAGGACCTCACACATGGGAACCAGGCACTCAACCACTGAGCTACATTCGCTCCCCAATGAGATTTGGTTTTCTCATTTGTTTGTTTTGTTTTTAAGAGGTACCGGAGTTTGAACCTGGGACCTCGTACATGGGAAGCAGGCGCGCAACCACTTGAGCTACATCTGCTCCCCAGAAGATATGATTTTTTGCAGAGTTTGGAAAGAGGAGGGGAATATAATATTTGAGAAGTAGGATAAAAGACCCAGGATGAAGCAATTCAGTGTTGAGGTCCCATGTCTCTTTCAGACCATAAAGCACCTAATGGAGGCAGAGAAGGTGAAAGGATTCTGCCAGCTGGTGGTGGCAGCCAAGCTGAAAGAGGGCATATCCCACCTCATCCAGTCTTGTGGCCTTGGGGGCATGAAGCACAACACAGTGGTGATGGGCTGGCCTAATGGCTGGCGCCAGAGTGAAGATGCTCGAGCTTGGAAGACTTTTATTGGTATAGAACACTTTTCTTATTATCCAGAGGGCCGAAATGAAAGATATAGTTAAATCCCTATCACTCTAACCTTATACCCAGCCTCCTAAAGTAGAGAATATGCCATTGCTGAAGCATAGTCTAATAAGGACACCTATATAACTAGTAATAGAAATACCTGATTCTGTCTCTCCCTACCAGCTTTACTTTATATTCATGGATTATTTATTTCTGTCAAGGTTTGTCATAGGTATTATCTCCTAAATTGTCATGTCTTTATTTGTGATTCCCCATGTTGACATCCTCACAGAAATTGGAAGCATCAAAAGTACCCAAATTTACTTATCCCTCAAAAGGACCCTTAGAATTGTAGTAATTAGAATATATCTAGTAACATATGCCATGGCTTTCAGTTCAATTCTGTTAGCTATTCAGATTTTTCTCAGTGATTTTTGTTATTTGATGAGTAATAACCTTCTAATTGAATAGGATTCCTACTCAAAGAAATAAGAGGGTTAGCCTTGTTTTGCTGACATGGTGGGAGCTATCAGAAACAATGCAAGCCTTAAGGGTTATTTTTTGCTTATTCTGATTCTCACTCATTTCTTTTTTCCCCCCTAGGCACAGTTCGAGTGACAACTGCTGCCCATCTCGCCTTGCTGGTGGCCAAGAACATCTCGTTCTTTCCCAGCAATGTGGAGCAATTTTCTGAGGGCAACATTGATGTATGGTGGATTGTACATGATGGGGGGATGCTCATGCTATTACCATTCCTACTTAAACAGCACAAGGTATTTTTAGACAACTTTTTAAAAAGGCCTTTCTCCCTTAATTTGTCCTGGTTCACTGGATAAATTCCCAGGTTCACTAGATAAATTCTTTCTCTTTGATTGTATAGTTTTGGGGCTTACAATCAAGAGTTAGGGATTATACTTGGCTCTCCCAGTTTCAACCTGATAATCAAGAGTTTTCTTTATATTTGATACCAACCTAGTCCAAGTGAAATTCATCAAACTACTAAAGTTCTGTATGAGCCATTGGGAAAAACAATAACAAATGTATACATCCTTAAAACAGAAAAACCTTTAATTACTTTCAAAAAGGCCAAGAATTTCTCAAACATTAGAAACCTAAGAGTAAGTGTGTGAACGCCTATCCACTTACATATAGTAGTGAACGCCTATCCACTTACATATAGTATATGTAAGTATGTGCATGTGTCTCACACATATACTCATCCTTTGGTAAGACTAAATAAACTGAAATAGTAAACAGTAAATATTACAATATGCATGGTGTCATCAACATGCATGCTATCTGGATAAAAGCATCTTCTTAATGTGTCACATGCCATCTTCCTTTTTTGTCAGTTTTTTTTCTTGTTATAAAGTTAAGGAACTCCTTAAAGCTGTATTTAATGCGTTGCTTAATCAATCTTTTGCCCTAGGATAGTGATATAACACGTAGAAAGCCAGGAACAAATACCCTGATAATATAGAAAGGTTGTTCTAGGTATGGAATTCTTTATGTTTTAGGAAATTACTTTCTTTTGCCTTTTGCATCTAATTTTCCTTGCATATATGGCACTCTCCTAGGTGTGGCGAAAGTGTAGTATTCGGATATTCACAGTAGCCCAATTAGAAGACAACAGTATTCAGATGAAGAAGGATCTGGCCACCTTCCTGTATCACTTGCGCATTGAGGCAGAGGTGGAAGTGGTGGAGATGGTGAGAAACTTGAACTGAGATCAAAGAGACCACCATTCCCCCATCGCCCACACTGTCTTCCTAGCACATTTTCTAGCTTGGGGAATTGTTCATTGGGAAATGTGGATTAATCCCCTAGTTCCAACTATCCTAATATATTGACCTAGTTAAGTAGAATGGGTATATGATGTGTATTTGTTTTTGCATGTATTTTTTATTTTTGTTTTTTACACAGTCCTTATATTTGTCAGATTCTTTTCTGCTTAATATAGTTTTATTAATTTTTAATTCATATATTCATGTTTAAAATCACCTGGCTTTTTAATAGCCTGTCACTAAGCAAAAAACAGAACAGAGGTTGTGTTTCAAGGCAACACATTTGTAAGATTAGATTATGGGAAAGACTCTGAGTTGGATTTTATTTACAGTTCTCATGAATGTATTTCCGTAACTCAGTATCTGAACAAAGTAGGGGCAAAACCTAGTTGATATTGTAATACTGTCTCTGATTTAATAGGTAGAAACGAAAACGTATGGTTTTATGTTCTTTCTCCTTTGTGCTTATTGCCTACTCTGTGTGATGTCTGTAACAGCATGACAGTGACATATCAGCTTATACTTATGAGCGTACTCTGATGATGGAGCAGAGGTCCCAGATGCTTCGGCACATGCGACTGTCCAAAACAGAGCGGGACAGAGAGGTGAGACCTTACTGCATCGATGTAATCCTGATCCTATGAAATCTGTTACTGAACAGGATACTACTGTATTGTTTACACAGGATAACAAATGCTTTTCTTCTCATATCATCTTTTCCACTGTACCCCATTGTTACAAAAAATTGAAACTGAAGAATGAGAGAAACTTGAATATAGAGTAATAACTGTGTTGGGCCTTCTCCAGGCACAGCTGGTAAAAGACCGGAACTCAATGCTACGACTGACCAGCATTGGCTCTGATGAGGATGAAGAGACAGAGACCTATCAGGAGAAGGTACACATGACTTGGACAAAAGACAAATACATGGCATCCCGGGGGCAAAAAGCTAAGTCAATGGAAGGATTCCAGGACCTGCTTAACATGCGCCCGTAAGTTTTCCCACCCATAAGCTTATCACATCATATAGTATCCTAGTCACTGGCACAGCTATGTCTTTTGATGGATACACAGGATGGAGTCTGTTCTTCATTTTACCCTACATCCAGCCATTTCTGTAGTTTGCTAATGCATATTATCTCCCAACTATCCAGCACACAGGCTAACCATTCTTCCTGTGGATATGTCTCATGTCCATACTCCTGGTAAGGAATAAGCAAATGTAGAATGAGAAAACCCAGCATACTGATATAAGGAAATTTAGAAAGGAAAATTTCCTGGCATGCTAATAGTAATATATTCACAAAGTAGGCAGACAGATTAGAAGAAAAACATTGCTTCTAGGTAATTTATAAAGCTAGATATTATTGCAGATATTCAATAAATATATTCCATTTTATTTAGTTGACACTTTTTTTAAGCACCAACTATTTGTCTGATACTCTATGAGCACCCACTATTTGTAAGATAGCATCTGGATAGCTATATAAAATTATGAAAATTCATATTCCCTTTCCTGAAAAGTCTTACAATTTAAACAATTAGATTCAATAGTTGAGTACTGTAATGTGGGTAAAAAGGGTACAAAGGTATTCTGAATAAAGGAGCATAAAACTCTGATTTCAAAAACGGACAACCTCACAGAAGCCCTTGCTTTTAGTCATCTTATTAGAATAATAAGAATCTCCCAGTTGAAAAACTTGCATTAGGATATTCTGGACAGAGGGAAGATCTATGTGTACAAATACACGGAGATATAATAGTGATATCTAACATTTAAGTACTTAATTTGAATCAAACTCCATACAAGTTATTTCCTTACAATTCTATGAGGTACAGGCACTATTATAATCACTGTTTTATAAACAAGAAAATTGAGGCTTAGAGAAGTTCCATAATTTCTCCAGTTATTCACACAGTAGATGGAAATCACATAGCAGGGTCCTGATGTGGCAGGACCAGATTTTATTTAGATGTGTCTAGTTCTAGATATACTGTACGTCCTCAGAGAGCTTGGAAGAAACAGACATTTTATCCTAAAACAGCTTAAGTATAAGGGGACAAAAGATTAGTCTGGAAGATAGAAAGGAACAAACTATGAGTTTAGATTTTTATCCTTTAGGCAGTGTTACTTACTAAAAATGCCAATCTCTGATGAGAATATATATTAACACACCACTTCCTTCATTGAGAAGGTCTAGTTATGCATAAAAATGTCAGCTGAATTAAACAGTGCTCAAGT
The DNA here is from genome assembly GCA_004027955.1 of Chaetophractus vellerosus. Taxonomy (NCBI): domain Eukaryota; kingdom Metazoa; phylum Chordata; class Mammalia; order Cingulata; family Chlamyphoridae; genus Chaetophractus; species Chaetophractus vellerosus. The sequence continues at coordinate 4,036 of PVKH010018740.1, read as the reverse complement.
TCCTTATCTCCTCAGAAAACATTAAAAAACAGTTCACAGACCACACTTCGAGAAGCACCACACAAGATAAACTTTGATGGGCAGTGTTGGAGGAAGAACTCCTTGAATTTCTGTACAACTAAGAGGATGATAGTATAGAAATGGGTATTATAGAAGGAGTGGTTTAAAAAGGAGCTGAGTACTTGTCCTATTTCACTTCCAAGTAAAAGAAGTTTGTTACACAAGGCATTCCACTAGCATCAGGAATAATGATTGCCAGAAGATTTCCCTAATAACAACTTTAAAATTATTTAGCTAGTTTCTCAATTGAATACAAATTTTATATTACTCCATTTTGGATAGTAGAGTTTTAGGTATCTATAGAGCTATTCATTAAGCACTTAGAAACATGTCCAAAATTCAATAGAAAAGTCAGCCCTGATAGTATAGATTTGGAAGTCATCACTATATGTGTAATATTTGGGAGCATGGGAGTAAATGAGATTTCATAGATGTAATGTAACTAAAAACCCAAGGACAAAACCCTGGGAAACATCAGCATTTAAGGGGTACATAGGTGAAGCAGAAACTACTAAGGAGCAGGTGGCAGAGATCTAGGTAGAATAATTTAATTAGACTTTTAGATTGAGTAGCATTTAATTAATACGTAAGTCCCATGTATAAGAGGCATCCTGGAGGAATAACATAAATAAGGAATATAAACACAAGGCAGCATATGCTAAATGCCAAATGAATGATATAGGAAGCACTTATTGGAGATAAATGGGTAGGTAGAAAGGAGACCAGAGACTAAGGGAATGGGAGCCTCTTTTCTTCATAAATTAAGAAGTAGTGGATCCTCCCTTAGGTAATAAATTGGGAGCCAGGATAGAGGGAGGTGTGATTAGAACCAGGGAGTTCCTGGGCTATTCAGAAGAATGAGGAAGCCATCCAATAGCCAAGGGTACTGGGAAGAACTAGAAATATGCACTAGGATTGTGAAGCAGTTTGTTTACAGGTAAAATTGACTATCATAAAGTAGTACCAATTAGTACCACAGTATGTATGCTTTTTCTCTCATAAACCTGGAAGTAGGCATAAAAGTGTTTATATTTGGGTTGATCAGCAGGGCAGGACAAGACAGTGTCTGAGGCAGACATTGTTGAAATTATGCTTTATGGGTTCTGGACTGATTAGAATAATATGCAGCTGGAGGGAGAGTCAAAGGACTGGACTGGAAAGCTCTATGAAATCAGAGAATGGAAAAAAGGGTAGAAGGAAAGAGAATTAGAGAATGAGATATTAGAGTTTAAGATATCAGCGATAGAGTAGATGATGCCATAGTTTGAGGTGAGGCAGTTGGTGGTATGGTGTAAGCAACAGAACTGAATTGGTTAAGTGTCCAATTTAGAAGGTATGGTGAACAGAAGAATGTAATGATATTACATGTGTAATATATTCAGGTTACAAAATACTTTCTTATTGTTATCTCATTTAATCTTCAAAACAAATAATGATTTATTCCTCTTTGGTTATCTAATTGTTCTGAACGTTAAATTTCACATATGTAAAAGAGGGTAAGTCATATTTAATGAGTTTGCTGTGCAAATTAAATGAAATCATATATTAAAGCATTTAGGATAGTAACTAACACACAGTAAACAGTCAGTGGGGTTGGTTAGTAGACTATTAATGAAAGCAACTCTGGCTCAGGTTAAGTGACATGCCCTTAAGATCACTCAGCCAGCAGGTAACAGAGCTAAAGTATAAATTTGAATCTCCAGGCAACACAGCTAGGCTTCTTTACATTCTATTCAATGGCTTCCTCATCTATCCTTGTTTTACTTCCTCCTTAAAGATAGAAAACACTCAGCATGGAGTAAGAGTTGTGTTTCTGGGGCTATAGAACTTGCAGAAGAGGGTGGTACAGGAGATCCTTTGCTACTGGTCCATCAGGTACATGCTGTCCATCCCTGCTTCCATTGACCAAATTATAGGAAGAGAAGAAAACTGAAATAGGAAAAAGCAAAGTCATTAAAGTTGCTACTTAAAATACCCAAGAGTTTCCTCTTGGAATTGCAGAGGCTTGGAGGTCTACTTTTGTGTTTTGGCCCCAACCATTCATGATGAAAATTCTACAAAGATTTAGTGTTGAATTCCTTAGTTCAGTAACTTATTTCCCTTCCCTTTATACTTATTTGAATTTACAGTTTTCTGAAACATGTTCATATTTATAAATCTTCATTTAATAAAATAACCCCAGATTCACTTATTCCTGATCATATGGGGTTAAACAATGTCAGTGAGGACAATTTAAAAGTTTATCTTCAAGATGTTCTGAAAAAACAAACTGAATACACATTCTGTGCATCATATTATCCATAATTAAGAAAAAAGGCTTTGGGTCTCAGGTTCTTAAGCTTGACTTATATGGCTAATTTTCTCTTTGCCTATACCCTATTTCTTCCCCATCCAGGGACCAGTCCAACGTAAGGCGGATGCATACAGCAGTCAAGCTTAATGAGGTTATAGTTAACAAGTCCCATGAAGCAAAGCTGGTTTTGTTAAATATGCCAGGACCACCCCGAAATCCTGAGGGTGATGAAAACTGTATCCTTTGCAAGAGTGGAGTTGCCGACAGGGAAAATATTCTTAATTTGTTTCTTAGATGAGACAACTCGGTAACTATAAAAGTCATTGACCATGCCCGGTTTCCCCATGAGGAGGGCAGATTGTTTAAATTCTTAGGCAAAGATTCTGACAAAGTAGTGAGATTTCTCTCTTTCTGGGGAGTTGGCATTATAATTTATTCTCTCTGAACCCTAAAGAGCCTTTTTAAGTGATATATTTGCAATGTAACTTGTAATAGAACTCTTTCTGATAATCGTAGAAACAGATTACCCACTTTGCACTTGGCAAAGCTTCTTACTTTTGAATGGAGTCGGAGAAGCAGAAGGTGGAGCATCCTTAAGCCGAGGGAAAAATAGGAGCTCTTCCTCATACTCTCCTCCCAGGATTGTTTCTATGGGAACACTTCAGCACTGCAACTATGTAGACTGGCCCATTCCCACCAATACCTTTAAGGAAGAGAGGTTTGAAAACAAAACAAAACTGGCAGAAAAATCTGGCTTAGAAATTGAGTCCTCTCTAGGAATCTTACCAGCTGCCCTATTGTAGCTTTGTAGCTTTTTCTTTTTCCTTTTTTTTTTTTTTTTTTTTTTCGTATTTTGCCTTTAGAATAACATATTACTGTGTGGTTCCTCATTTTTTAATATTTAGAAAACATCTAACAAAAAGGAAAGTCCTGCATTATATATAGCCCTCCCCTGCAAAAAAAAATTTTTTTACAGGGTAAATTGAATTCAAAGTTCAGATTTTTCCAGTTCTGAGTATATAATAATTAAGATAATCATGTTGATTTTGCAGCTCTCTGATCAGTCATCCCAATGCCTAGTTGTAAAGTGTGCTCTTGTTCTGCTTATTTGACTCCTTGACAAATTCTAAAGACATGGAGTTCCTAGAAGTGCTCACTGAGGGTCTAGAGCGAGTCCTCCTTGTCCGGGGTGGTGGCAGTGAAGTGATTACCATTTATTCATAATCTACCCCAAAAGACTGCTTGGCCTCACCTTTCCTAAAAGGTTTCCACTTTCCATGGAGGCACTAGCCCTTTACGACCACCCTTACTGAACTGGAGACCTATATTCTATACACATCCTACTGAACTCTTGATGAACTAAGCCTCAAGTACTTGTCCAAAATGGTACAAATAGATCTGCTCTTTGCTTCCATATGATCTGCTGTCCTTATGCAAACATTCCCTAGACATCAGAACAATGGTCAAGTCCTAATAGCCATGTCTTTAACAGTCAGTTAGTTTAGAATTATCAAGCTAAGCCAATAAAATGCATTGGCAAAGGCATGCTAGAAATTCAACTGATGACAAAAAGCAAGCACATTTCCAACATTCAAGATGAATCACAGAAGTCCAGGTGATGACACTATGGAGTAACAGTCGGAGATGCAGCCTCATCTTAATAAAGAATCCATGGCCAAGTAT
>PVKH010018739.1:0-15038 GCA_004027955.1 Chaetophractus vellerosus | reverse complement strand
TTCAAGTAGGACTAACAATGGCCCAGAATCTTCTGGAATGAAGGTTTGGGTCACCCCACCTGGCAAAGAACCACGGCCAGCTGAAGTGCTGGCTGAGGGTAACGGGAACATGGAATGGGTAGTGGAAGAAGGTAGTGATAAATATGAACTTCGACCACGTGACCAGTTACAGAAACGAGGACTGTAATAGTCATGAACCTTTCTTCCCTGTTTCGTTATGAGTATGACTGTATATGTACACAAAATTAATTTCTTGTTTTCTTCCCCAACCTTTTCCCCTATCATATGAAAAGTCGTATTAATTTCATGTTATAATTTTTAAGGATGTCAAGTTTAAGAGTGAATATTTCCCGAGGTCTTGCACCATATTCTGTGAGAAATTAATGCGTTTCCGGTTATACGCAGGGGAGTTAAACATTGTTAGGCAGAAATATATATGTATGCTTGTATGTTATTGTCTTTACTTAGAGACTAAGTATGGTTTAGGGTAATGTGTATGGTTGCCGAGTTGACAAGGGGTGGACTGTGATGGTTGGGCTAATGTGTCAACTCAGCCAGGTAATTGTGCCCAGCTGTTGGGTCCAGCAAGCCCGGGTCTAATTGAGTTTACTGCATGGATGGCTGATTGCATCTGCACCAATCAGCAAGATTGGATGAAGAATGGATGACGCTTTTATCCATTCAGTTGACTGCCATAAAAGGGAACTGATTTCAACATTCGGAGAGAATTTCCCAGCTCGTCCTTTGACAGCGAACTTCTCCCAGGAACTCATCAAGGACTCTTCATCAGCCTTTCATCGGAGCAAACTCATCGAGGACCCTTCATCAGTCTTTCATCGGATTCCCTGGCTTGCAGCCTGCTGGTGGAACCTGAACTTGTGTATCCCCACAGTCACCTGAGAGACTCTTATAAAATCTTATATTTTTAACAGATATCTCGTGTTGATTCTGTTTCCTGAGAGAACCCTGACTAGAACAAAGGGTCACTGCTTTCTTACCATTTGCAATAACGCATTCATCATTTCTGTCTAAGACCTCATTGGAGGTACCTTTAGTGTCCATATTTCTGTCCATGGTCTCTTCAAAGCAACCTAGGCCTTTCCTATCAAACATCGCACAGTTCATCCAGAATCTAGCCATTAACATTTGTAAATCCATTCCTATATGTTTGGTATTTGCAATAGCAGCACCCTGGTCTACCAGTACCTAAATCTGTTCTGGTTTGCTAGTTTCCAAAATGCAGATGCCATGAAATGAGTTGGCTTTTAATAATGGGAATTTATTAACTTGCAAACTTACAGTTTTGAGAGTGAGAAAAATGTCCAAATCAAAGCACATTCAGGTGATGATTTCTTCTTGGAAACCATCTGCCATCAATCCTAGACTCCTGTGTCACAAGGCAAGGAACATTGTGGCGTATGCTAGTCTATCCCTTCTCTTTCAGTTTTCATTGTTTTCAACCTCATGCTTCTCTCTGTGTGTCTGAATTTCATTCCCTTATAAAGTCTCCAGTAAAAGGATTTAGACCCCACCCTGAATGAGATGAGTCTCATCTTAACGTAGGTTAGGATCCCACTCACCAAAAGATCCTACTTACAGTGGGTCCACACCCACAGGAATGGATTAATTTAAGAATATACTTTTCTGGTGTCCATACATCTTCAAGCCATCACCCAACATAAACTATGCAGAGGAAGAAATCTAAACCCTCTGGAACTCTGTAAAGTCTCACAATGCAGTAAGTATAAGGGTCAGATGTTTGAAGATTTGCTAAGACCTCTAAATAGTCAAATATTTAGAAAGGGCCCAATATTTTTTCATAATATTTTATCCTGATTACTTCATTGGTCTTAGCTTAGAGTGTTGCTCTGAACTAGTACATCAGGGTCAAAATTGGAATTCCTCTTTGTGGTAATTACATTTTTACTAGTGGTGATTTGTTTTTTTTATTTTTTGTTTTTTAAAATAAAAGCTGTATCATTACATAATAAATAAATCACTATATAATTTATATGTATATATAAACAGACTTTAGCTTCCAGAACTGTGAGGCAATTCATTTCTGTTGTTTTAAGCCACTCCAATTATGGCACTTTTTAAAGACAGCCCTAGAAAGCTAAGCATGCTCCCATCCCTAGGTAACCACTAATCTCTATGGCTTTGCCAATTTCATATCAATGGAATCACACAAAATGTAGTCCTTTGTAACTGACTTTCTTCATTTAGCATATTACTTTGAAGGTTCACCTCTGCTGTAGCATGTATCAGTGCTTCATTTTTCAAAATTTTCAGACAATATTCCACTGTATGGATGTGCTATATTTGTTTATCCATTCATTCATTCATTGAGCATTCAATTATTTCTACTCTTTGGCTATTGGATTTACTTTATTTAATCTTAGTCTCACCAACTATAGACATTTAAAAAATATTGTGCCCGTATAGACATTTTTCCCATTTTAATCATTTAACTGTATAATTAATTGGTATTAATTACATTCACAATGATATTCTTCTGTCACCAATATTCATTACCAAAAAACTTTTCCTTATCCATAATGGAAACTCTGCACCTATTGAACGATTATTCCTCAATTCCCTCTCTCCTCGGTGGTGTTTTAATGCATTTTAAAAAGGCAGTACTTTCAATGTCTAGACCAAATACAGAAGACAGTACTGTTTAAATGGTTTTGAAATATGCTTGCCACCTCCTTTCCTCACTACACCATGTTAATAAAATAATTACACATGGCAAATTATATCAGTTTTGTAATTTCCACTGAACAAGCCCAGCATGCCATTTAGAATAAATCAACCCCTGGATTGCTTATTTCTGGAAAATGAGAAACTTAATTGCTAGGAATCTTTCTATTTTTGCAAACTATGGAAAACTTGAAAGGAAAAATACAGATGGTTCTGTTAAACACCAAGACAATTTTCTACAAAGTATGCTTTCTCATTCCAAAATCTTGATCAACTGTCAATTGTAAAACATGTAATGATTTCACTAAATGTAATTACATGCCATTTTGCTTCAAAATATTAAAACATATTGTCATTTGATCTATATATTTTGTGTAATAAAATAATTTCATAACTAGAAAATAAATGGATAAATTCTGTTGCATAAATAAATGTTACCAAGAATTTGGGTTGTGAGAATATTTCATGCTCTATTTTTCATTTCAGCATTTTTTTGGTTTTGTTTTCTTTTATAATAAAGCTATTGAAAATTTTTAATAATGGCAGCTTTATTAGGCAGATCTAATAGAAAATTATAATGTCTTTGCATATTAACATTTACCACCTTGTAAAATTTAAATCTTTTTACCATATTCATAAAACAAATTCTCAAAGTATCCAGTCAATCTTTGTTTGATGTATTGTGGTAAGTGAAATGGGTTAATTTTTTTAAGTTCAAATACCTCTAGAGAGTGAAAAATGCTATCTCACAACCTATCTTTTTACTTTTAATTCCAATTCTATGGGCATTTGTTTAAAATTCATTTGGAATCCCACACAGCTAACAGTCATGAGTATATTCCTCACATAGAAAAGATTATGCATTTTTCCTCATAGATTTGTCTCAAAATTTGTTTTTAAGGTAGATATTTTTTATATATTTTGAGTTAAAATATTTCCAATTTGCTTCCCCACGAATGTTGTGCTAATAGGTTTATTTCCATCTAGTTAAAGAGACTTCAAGGAAATGAATGAGATGAAATTCATGTATCATTCATTTTTTAAATTTTTGAGAAAATCCTATTTGAAAGATATTCTTGGGGATAGTAAGAGTCCACAGTTTACGTGATGCAATATCACTGTACACAATTTAGCTATGATTGAAATCAGTCTAAGGATCTATTAGAGGTTGAAGTTGGTTCAAGAAAATATTCTCAAAATAATCTCTGTTGCACACACTCATGTATTAAAGATTAAAGTGATATACTGAAAGAAAAGCACTTAGTGTGGATTAATACATGTTGTGATAGTTAGGCTAATGCGTCAACTCGGCCAGGTAATTGTGTCCAGGTATCAGGTCCAGCAAGCACTGGGCTAATTGTAATACAAGAGCAATTATGGACTTCAATCACCAGTGAGTTTACTGCATAGATGGCTAATTACATCTGCATCAATCAGGGAAATTGGATCAAGAATGGATGATGCTTTTATCCAATCAGTTGACTGTCTTAAAAGGGAAGTGATTTCAACATTCAGAGAGAATTTCCCAGCTCGTCCTTTGACAGCCAACTTCTCCCAGAAACTCATCAAGGACCCTTCATTGGTCTTTCATCGGAGCCCCTGGCTTGCAGCCTCCCTGCGGAACCTGGACTTGTGCATCCCCACGGTCACGTGAGAGACTCTTATAAAATCTTATATTATTGACAGATATCTCCTGTTGATTCTGTTTCCCAAGAGAACCCTGACTAAAACACATGTGTATTATTTTTTGTTACAATCTAATATTTCTAATCATTAGTTCATCTTCTTGAGAGGTATACAATTAATCTATGGTGGAATTTAGAAAATACAGCTTTTTGTATGAAACAACTGTTAAGAAGAGAATTTCAATTCCCAACAAGTGGAATGTGCTACCTTTGGTAAATAAAGTAAGTTCTATGAATTTCATTTTTCTTATTTCTACTAAAATTAACAGCGCAAAAACCCCAGAGTGAATCTTGGAATAAAAAGAAATTAGCAATTGTTGCAGAGAACTTGATCCCATACCAATTAGAAGAATGAGCCTGCTTTAAAAATTTTTTATGATTTGGAATGAGTAATGATGAGTAGTTACTGACATCTCATATTCCAGTGCTACTGTGAATTGCATGTGATGTGATCCTAAACTAGCTCAGCCATCTTTTTTCACACAGATATTTTTATTATCTTCATCCAATTCTCATTTTCCCTTTTATGTGAGTTTTGTGAATATGTGAATTTTCTTTTTCTCCCTTATTCTATCCAGATAGACTGTATTTTTATATGAAATATCTTTACCATAAATCTGAAAATCTATAGGTTTGAGGTCACAAAAATAATTTGGTAGTAAAAGTTTGTGTAACCACACAATATATGACCTTATGTAGAATAAAAATTTAAAAAAACTTTTCTATTAAACTGTACTTTAAAATTATATGTAAATTATAATTACTGAATATTCATCTATGTTTAAGGAATATTTTTCTTTCCTTTTCACCAATGTAATGATAGATAAAAAACATTTTTCACCAGAAAAACAATATGTTGCTCTAATTCAACTGACCAAAGAAAAAATAACTATTAATAAAAATGTTAATACACATACAACATACATAAATGGGTGTTCACAGCATCAGATTCCTGAAAGGAAAAAGACAGGAATCCTAAAATGGTAAATTAAGAGAGTTTTTAAGGGATCACTTTCAGAAGTATTGGCAGGACTAGGGACCAACAGTGGGTGGTTAAAGTAACCTTGGAAAATGAAAGCAGGAAGCCATTAGGACACCTAGTCCTGAAGGATCTAGGACTGCAAGAAATTTCTAGATCTTAAAAGGACCTGTAGCTCTGGAACTTGACCATAAATGCAGAATCCAGTCACTATGAATGCTATATCCTGGCAGGAGGAAGTAGGGGGAATCGATGCCCTGAACTCTCCCATCTCAACTTTCAATCTCTTGCCACTGACTCCCAATCCAATTGGAAGTGGGAAGAGTCAGGCACCTGGGTGATGCAGACTATGGAGGTCAGTTTATTAGAGCACTAGATATTGATCAGAATGGCAAGGGTAGAGAGAGGACCTGGAAGGATAAATAGAAACTATCTAATACATGATCTAAAAATTCACATGGAAAAGCCTGACTTCTTATAAAAGAAATGAAGTGAATGCAGACTTCTTATCAGTACCAACTGTATTAGCTTATAGACTGTGGGATCAAAAATGAACTAACATTTCAGAGATGTTTCTTATCATCACAGTTAAGAAAGTAAACTTGTTAAAAAGAATTACTTCTTAGAAGAGATTATTTTAGATCAAAGAAATGCTGGAAGAATTAGCATCCCCAAGATCTTCACAGCCTTATGGAACAAGCTAAACTGGACAAGGTAAAATTTAACAGGTATAGATTCTGATTGCTAGACTGAAAAACCTACTAGCTCAAAGTGCAATATGGTACTCAGCAGCAGTAAAAGTACAACATTCTTTGAGTGTTCTGCCTGAGGTCAGACAAATCCTTGGGAATGTACAGAAGGCTGTGAATGTTTGATATGGAATTCAGACCTAGAGTTAGTGGTGATCCCTTAAGGTATAATGCCCTCTTTATTTTACGTTCAGAATGATATACTGAATATCCGCTGTCAGTAATTTAGCTATACGTAGTTGTAAATGATGACTTATTCCAAATGTTAGTTCTATGAGTCATAAATGCATGCATTGTAAAATAATCATTCAAGTTACATACAGCCTCATTCCACTAGGATTTAGTGAAGAACTACCATATATCAGTCACTAAGCTAAAATACAGGAATATACAGAGAAATATGTATGATGAATAACTGCAGGTAAAAATGCAAAATTAATATCTAACACATATTGAGAAGTTACTTTATATCAATATACCCTTAGCATTTTTTCATATTGCATACTCATTATATCTAATCTACCACTTAAGTATTGCTAACATTCTCATATTACAGATGGGGAAACTGTCACAGGGAAAAAAGTGTTTTGCTCAAGGTTAAGGACCTAAAGATAAGGTCAGAATTTGAAACCAGCCATCTGGTTTCAAAACCCCTGTTCTAGCCATTATATTATACTATCCTTCCATTAGAAGTATTTATAAAATGGAACTGATTAATAAAATATTTTTTTGATATGTTGAACAATAAATGCTTCTCAGAGGATCAACATTTTAATATGCTTGTTGAAACAGAGTTAGATTTTCCCTGGTTTAACTTTTACTTTTCTACAGTCTCCCCTAGCTCTTCTGTAATACTCAGTGCTCTCTGTATTCTATAATAGTCAGCCTGGGTGAGTTGAGGGCCATCTCTGTCACCTCTATCCCTTGAGTCACCTGAGTGAGCATTGAGATGATTGGGGACACTAACTGATTGGCAACTACAAACTGATAGTCTTGTTGGACATGATTTGGCTTTGTGGATTAACATAAACAAAGTTCACAACTTTTCACAGGTAAAGTCAAATGACTTTGTTGTCTGCTAGCCGATCCTTTATTATTTTATTAGTAATCAAGAGCAAGCCAGAACAGTTTCTAAGAAGAAAGTATTTTTTGTTGTTGTTTTTATCAAGTAGGATATGCAATTACTCCAAAAACATGAATTGTGAATACAACATCAGAGCTTACAGAGACTTCACACTTCATACAGCATAGCATTTTTTCCATCACTTTATTTTCTATATACTTTTAAAAAAGTTTTTAAACTTTTTGTATAATCTGAGTAGAATAGGACCCACTTATTTCTAAAGGCCAAGTGACCAATCTGTTTGAATTATAGCCAGGGTCATTTGAATAAACTTCTCTTATTTTGGGCTCCTTTCAAAGACCTAAATAGGTCAGAGTCATATAACAATATATTGTAAACAACCTCTTCAAAATCAGGGAGAAACACCGACTGTGCTTCTCTGTAGTGTAGGAAGGTCAAGGAAAGAAGTGCAGCATCATATATTTCACATCGGTTGGGCTACCCAAAAGTCCCTCCAACCTGGTATCAGGCTGTTTCGGTCAGCCACAGGGTGCCTTTTGAAATATACCAAAAAGTGATCGGTCTTTATAAAGGGTATTTATTTGGGGTAGAAGCTTACAGTTACCAGGCCACAAAGCATAAATTTCTTCCCATACCAAAGTCCACGTGTTGGAGCAAGATGGCTGCCAACGTCTCCAGGGTACAGGCTTCCGGGTTCCTCTGTTCCCGGGGCTGCGTTTCTCTCCGGGCTTAGCTTCTGTTTCCTTCACGAGTTCAGCTGTAGACTATCTGGCGATCGGCTCACTCCAACACCAGAACTGCTTCTCCAATCTGCTTTTCCAAATCTCTTCTCTCAATCTGCTTCTCTCAATCTGCTTCCTCTTGTCTAGCCTTTAATACTTGAGACCACGCCCACTGAGGGGTGGGGCTCAACGTCTCACTGACCTGGCAGTTAACGCCCTACTCATAACTTAATCATGCCCAGATGAACAGATTAGTTTACAAGAATAATCCAATCTGTATTTTTGGAATTCATGATTAAATAAAACTCTGAAACCATTACACAGGCCCATGAAATTTCGTGGGATTTATCTCCATTCTCTGGCATGGATGTGTTGAACCATGGCAGTTAGATTACCTCCTATTTTCTGTTTATCTGTTCTCATATGCAGGATGTCGTTTAGAAAGTGATGTCCCAGTAAGACAATCAATATTACTGGTTACTAAAGCATTGAGAATGTTATAAACTTAAGTCAGAAAATAAAGAATACTGTAACCTGTGTTTATGCTTCCTTTTTTATAGAAAACAGATGTTCCAAATCAACAGTTGCATACAAAGTGCCAAAAACTATTTGCCACACTCAGTAAAGTGATAACAAATGGAAATCCCCTAAAGCAAGACTGTCACAAGGTTTCAGTTCATAACGCTGGGTGAGAATTGAAAGACTTTAGTTCGTCATTCTCTTTTCTTTAGCTGCCCATCGCTGTCACTCCCTCCAGGGTGTTTTATGTCCTTGTGCTGTATGTCTTGCATAGTGATGATTGCCATTGATTATGTAAGCCTTATCTTCAATTCATTTACAGGGGGATAGTGGAAGAGAAGAAGGGGGAGTTTTTGCTTGGTGGGTATATGGTGCTTGTGAATAAAAGTTACATAAATAAGGTAGAGTACAATCCCTATATAAACAAAATATTATTTTCTACACATCAGAGTTACTGAAGACTGACAAGATGGTTTGCCATCTAATGAAGTCATTTGGAACTAAAAAAAACAGTTTTTACACTGTGCTGAAACTCTTGTCCCAACACTTTTAATTCTCCCCATAGTTACAGACTTGCTGGTGATATTCATTAGCCAAGGCACTGAAAAATGATGTAGAACTGAGCAAATGATTGACCTCTTGCCATTACTGAACGTATTATCAGCAATTTCTTCCATTAAGTCCCGTATAAGAGTTTTGGATGCTCTAAAGTGTGTTTGTGTATGTTTGTGTCTATTTGTGCATGCTTTCTTTTAGTGGTCACAATGCGAGTGTAGGAGTCAGAAATTCACTGTGAATACATGTTTAATTTTACATACAATGAGAAAAGAGCAATTTTGTAGAATTGTTCTTCTGATATATTCAGGGAAAAACAAACTTTTAAAAGGATAGAAGCCTATGTGTATTTCTTTTTTTTGAGAAATATAAATGTTTAGATATTAGAGTAAAAAAACATAACAGCATACCAATGACTGCCAGATTTTCACCATTCTGTATTAGATGAATTTTTAATACTCTGTTCTTGCAACAATCCCAATGCTACCAGTGAAAATTCTGAACTACTCACAAATCTTGCTTCATTTGAATATAACTTAGTCTCTCTAACTTAAGCATAAATGAAATTTATTGAGAGTGAATTTTGTTGTCTAAAACATGTAAAATATTATTGAAAATGGGGCTCAGTAAAAATCATGTAAAAATCAAGAAGGACTCAGAAATGCCAAGGATCATCTTCTCAGAACACAGCTGCTGTATATGTAGATACTCACTATCTCTTCTACTGGGAATACTGCATCTGGAAGCTAGATACTTTCCTGCTGGCTTCCATTTCCCCTGGGCACTTGATACTACCTGCATCAGTCAGCCAAAGGGGTGCTAATGCAAAATACCAGATATCTGTTGGCTTTTATAAAGGGTATTTATTTGGGGTAGGAGCTTAAAATTACCAGGCCATAAAGCATAAGTTATTTCCCTGAACTAAGTCTTTGCCATGTGTTGGAGCAAGATGGCTGCCGGTGGCTGCCAAGAGTTCAGGCTTCCTGGGTTTCTCTCTTCCCAGAGCTTGTTTCTCTCTGAACTCAGCTGCCCTGCTCTCTCCACAAGGCCAGCTGTAGACTATTAGGTGACCAGCTCTGTCTTTCTCCTCGGGCCCCGATTCTTTTGAGGATCAGATGCTCTGCTCTTCTGTGTGCTTACTTCCTGGGCTACAGTTCAAAACTCCAGCATCAAATCTCCAGCTAACTCCTCTGCTCTGCCATGTACTTTTATCTGTGAGTCCCCGCCCACCAAGGGGACAGAGACTCTATGCCCTATTCATGTGACCCAATCAAAGCCTTAATCATTATTTAGTCAAGTAAAACTGAAACCTCTGAATTCAATACAGTCTAATGTGCAAACAGGCAGTTTACAAACATAATCCAATATCTGTTTTTGCAATTCATAAATAATACCAAACTACTACACTACCCCATGACACTCTCCACGTGTTGCTTATACAATCAAAAATATCTTAATGCCATGGTGATTTTGCTTCATTCCGCCAAGACTTTAAACACTTGGAGGTAAAGGAATGGGGATGATTGGTGAGCTTAGCTTCCATGCTGCCATAATTATCTACCTTTCTTTAGTTTCCTTAGCAGATGGTTTGGTTGATTTCCACCTTTCATGACATTTTCCCCAAACTGAAAGCACAGCCAAACAGCAAATGTCTGATGAACTTATTAAAGAAAATGTGAAAAACACACAGAAAACCAAGGTAAAATGAAAATTAAAAATAGCTGAAACCTTTAAAGAAAACCAATGTCACTATCTGAATGTATTTTATGAATCTCTTTTCATTATTCTCTGTGACAATTTGAAGCTGAGTAGACCCCAGAAAATACTGTTTTTAAAGCTAATTCATACCTGTGCTTGTAAACCTAATGTAGATCGGACCTTTTGATTAGATTCAGTTAAGGAACATTCTTGTTGATTAGATCATTTCAGTAGGGCAGGACCCAGCATGGTCTTAATAATCTTAGTGGAGCCATTTATAAATGAAGGAATAAAAAGCTGCAGAGACAGAGAGGAACCTAGAAGGTGAGAGCAAAAGGGCCTGGGAGCTGAGGAAGGTACTTTACCTAGAAGCTGAAAGCAACCAGGCCCAAAGGAGAACGGTGAGACAAGCAGACAGCACCATGTGCCTAATTGTCCACAGCTACTGCATAGGGAGAAAGTAAGACTGGAGAAGAAGGCAGAGACCAGCAGAAGCCACCATTGTGCCCTGCCATGTGGCTGATCACCCACAGCTGCAGTTAGGTGAGAAAGCATCTCTGATGCTACTTGATTTGGGTACTTTCATAGCCTCAGAACTGTAAGCTTTTAATCTAATAAATTCCCATTGTAAAAGCCAAGCCATTTCTGGCATATTGTTCCCAGCAATGTTTAGCAAACTAAAACACTCTTTATTCAAGTTTATTCTTTTTTAAAGGCATGTGTTTCTTGCTTTCAAAATTTTTTCACCAAAAGTTTCAGTTTTCTTGACATTTGGAAAATATGTATTTCATAGACGGTCTGATCAATAACCAAGTGGGAGAAAATGCAGACCTCTGCCTTTGGAAACAAATGAGGTCTTTGTGTAACACACAGTGTCCATCTGAATAAGTGTAATGACAAAACTGAAAATGAATAATGGTGAGAGATTATATAATTGAAACTTTACTAGATACGTGGCACTTTACTAAGAATGGCACATGCCTTATATCTATTGTCATCTCTAGAACTGCATGATTTGCATTGTTGCAGTTTAACCAATGAAAATGTAAGCATACTTGCACAAGGTCCCCATAGTGAGACTCAGGTAGATTGAGAACCTGATACTAGTCTGTCAGATTACCATAAGATTTGATGTGTGTGTGAGAGTATGTATGTATGAATGTATTATCTGCATGTGTGTATGCATATATATATATATGTTTCTATATGAATGTGTATATGTGTGCATGTATTACATGTATATGTGTGTATACTTGTATATGCAAGCATATAAATTTAAAAATGTCTATGCATATGTGTATTTACCCAGTGGTACATTTGTCTGGACAATTGAATCTGCATGTGCTCAGTGGTATATATCATGAGACATAAAAAAAATTTTACTCCTCATTTTACAGAGAGACTCAAATGAACTTGGAAATAAAATGGAGTGATAAATAAATTAAATAGAATGCTGTTTCTAAAGGGAAATTCACTGAATAAAACTGTCGCTTTTCAGAAAATGTTAGAAAATTTATATTTTAATTTTACTATTATTAAGTATGGAAATCAAAAGCTATGTTAATTTTAAGTCTTCTAAAATAAATATTTGAAGAAAGATTTTGTCATTTTTGTCTCTGGTGCTAACTTCTGTTTACACAATTTAAAGCAAAACTTATGAACTTTGCCTTCACCTTCTCTGAATTTGTCCCATATAAAAAACTTCCCGTGAATCAAGAATAATCGTCCACAACGTGATGTTAGTAGGTATTTATTAGATATTTACAGTGTGTTTCTTCGTACATAGAATGATATTAATGAGGGAAAAACTAACACCTACATTTTTGGTGTTCAAGATAGCATCATTAAAAACATTTTAACCTTTTATATAATTAAATAATTTAACATTATTAAAAAATGTTTTAAATATAACTTAACAATCAAACTTGTTCCTAAACATCATATTAGAATAAGAGTATTTGATTCCACATAATCTTACTAATTTAGAAAATGCCAAAATGATCTGAATATCAATGATTCAAATTTAGGTCTGTCATCTAGAAAAAGAAAACAAAAATGTCTCATAAAGACACATTAAATCAAATATTTCCTGAATGCCTATTTTCTTTGAGACACTAATCTAGATACTGAAGGTACTGTGCTAGAGTTCAAACAAAAACAGGTTTTGACTTCAGGGATTTTTCATTATCTAGCAGAAGAAACACAATATCCAAATAAAGATACAATTAAGCTAATTGCACATTATGAAAGGGTGTCATGCTGTAAATGAAATGGAATCTGGGGATGGGGAGGGAGGAAATGGATTGTATGAGAATTACTGCTCCTGAGGAGATTTAGAGGAAACACATTCCATACTAGAACAATGGCAGTAACGGTGGTTCAGTGGCAGGAACTCTCTTGTATCAAACAAGGAAAGAACACAAGTAAGGATGGAGTGTCATGAAGAAAGTGAGGGTCAAAGGTGAATTTGTTGAGGAGGAGGAAACCAGACCCCACAGATTGTGTAGGCAGTTTACACAGATGCATTTCAAAGGGAACTCTTTGGTGAATTTGGTATAGGCAATTCACAATTGTAATAAATAACTTTGGATGCTTTGTAGAAAACTTGGGACAGGAGATAGTCAAAAAGGAAAAGCTATTGTCTTGGTCCCTGCATCAGACATAGAGGCAGGAACCAGCATAGAAGAGTAAAGTTTGTGAGATGGGGTCAGATAGTGTCAAAGTTTGAGAAAAGAGATTTCTGATTGTTTTCTTATGATACATGAGGAGGAAAAAAAGCACCTGTGATTTTTTTCTACATTTTAAAAAATTTATTGAAGTATATCACACATACATGAATATACTCAAACAATAGTGTATAGTAATAGTTGTGAACTTACAAAACATACATAACATCATACCTCACCCTACCAACAAAACCTTGCATTGTTGTGAAACATTTTTAATGATTAAAGAGCATCCTCAAAATATTACTACCAACCAAAGTATCTTGCATTTGGTGTATTTTTCCCCAATCCACCTTATTATTATTTTTACATCATTTATATATGAATATACTTAAATAATAAGTATATAGTAAAAGTTGTGAGCTTACAAAACAAGCATGCATAACATCATACAGAAGCCCCATACATCAACCCACCACCAACACCTTGCAGTGTTGTGAGACATTTGTTACAAATAATGAAAGAAGATCATCAAAATCTTACTACTAACTATAGACCTTATCTTATATTTGGTGTATTTTCCCCCAACTCACCCTACTATTATTTTTAAAATATATTTTTATGACAGAAGTTGTAAACTTACAAAACAAATACGCACATGTGCAGGATTCCCATACTACACCCCTCTACCAGCACACCACACTGTGGTGGCACATTTGTTACAGATTATGAGATGATTTCGTCAGGCTGTTACCAGGTCCATAGTGTACATTTGACACACTTTTTCCATACTCCCTCATTATCAACACAGTACACTTTTGGCCTAGATGCATGAATATTATATTATTACTTTTAACCACTTTCCATAGGTCACTCTAGTTTTCTTTTTCCCATGCTTCTCCAAATTTCCACCACCCTGCAATAGTGATGTACATCTGCTCTAGCTCACAAAGGGTGCTCTTGCATTTGTTCCATCAACCACAATTCTCATCCATCTCTGGGTTTACTGTGTTATTCAGTTCCTAGATTATTCTCTAGCTTTCTTTCAGTTGGCATTTGCATCCCTAGACTATCCTTTTCAGCCACATTCTGATTAATGAACCAGCTCTTATTCACTATTATGTGTTACCATCAACTCTATATATTTCTGAACTTTTACAATAAAAATTAATTAAAACCTCTACATACATTAAACATCAGTAGTCCATCTCAGTCCTCCTCTTGCCTCCATTAAGCATCCACCACCTACCACCAGGTCTTGAAGATATTTTCCTACATTTTCTTCTAGAAGATTTATAGTTCTTGCTTTTATATTTAAGTTTTTGTTCCATTTTGAGTTAATTTTTGTATAAGGTGTGAGATCAGGGCCCTCTTTCCTTCTTTTGGCTATGGATATCATGTTCTCTCAGGACCAAATAGACTGTTTTGCCCTAGCAGGGAGGGTTTTACAGGCTTGTCAAATACCACTGGATCATAGATGTAAGGGTCTGTTTCTCAACCATCAGTTTGGTTCCATTGGTCTATGTGTCTGTCTTTATGCCAGTACCATGCTGTTTTTACACTGAAGCCAGAGAATATGATTTAACGTCCGGAAGTGAGAGTCCTCCAACTTCACTTTTCCTTTTAAGATGTTTCTAGCTATTTGGGACCCCTTACCCTTCCAAATAAATTTGATAAT